>JAHBMJ010002199.1:20000-21509 GCA_018398765.1 Chromera velia | reverse complement strand
GGTTCACCCCTGCATGCCGCCCTGTGCGCTGACCTTGCAATGATCGATCGATCCGTCACGCCACGTGCGCACGCAGTGTATTCTGTCCGGCGGGCCCCGCAACTTCCGTCAGTTCGGTCCCTCAAACGCGAAATCCTCGGTCGTTCTTTCATTTTTACCCCTCCACCAATTCCGGTTTTTCGTAGGTAAAAAAAAACATGCACCGATTCACTTTTCAACACTCTTTTAGGCCGTCTCGCTTGCCGTCTCTCGCTTTTACAGCTTGCTCTCTTCTTGTTAGTCTATTTCTTTGCTGTCTCTCCTTGCTATTCCCGTCTCCTTTTTGTCATTATTCGGCTCTTGCCGATTCTCCGTCCGCGACGATTCTCTGCGTGACGCAATCGGCGTTCAGTCGCGCTCACGCCTCAGGGCCCGACCCCGGCCTGCGCACGTGCGCACGTGCAGTTCGTTCCAGCTGAACCTGCGTTCCCGCTCCGTTGTCTGGTTTGGTCTGGCTCCACGTGAACTCCCATAAATACCGCGTAGGAGCAACCGTGTTCAAACAAGCCCGGTCACCTTGACAAGTGGGGACAACTCACGTGTTTGTCTGTCCACCACAAGGATATGTTCAGTCAATGATCGTAGACGCAAAAAAGTGAATCTTGAGCAACTCAAGAAGGACGCTGCTTGTTACCTTCTGTCAGGATTTGTTGGAGATCAGTGCTTAGAACACCAACCGAAGGGCTGGCCCACAGCACACTGCAATGCAACAAAACATGCTGTGGTTTGAAAGGTCCGTCACCGTGTTGCTCTGGTTTGCGTTTCCCCACCGTGTTTTGATTGGCCGACCGGTTTCGTCTGCTCTCTCCTTCGTCTCCTCTCTCCGCCCCGACGTGTATGTATGTGTGTGTACGTCTGCGTGCAGGCCTCCTCCAACGCAATCCGCTGTGTGTCTCCACGAAAGAGAGAAAACGTTTGGAGAGGAAGACGAGAAATTTACTGGAGGTCGGTCTTCCTTTCCCCAATTATGCTTTCACTCTCTTCTCTCTGCAATAACGAGTTTCGGACTCCCTCAACTATGACATTGAGCGAGTGTGTGCCAAACATGCATGCGTCTCTGTTCACTTTCATTTTGCCTTTCTGAGCAGAGACCAAAATCTAGAACACTGGTCGATTTTTCGTCCCATGCAAACTCTTCACTTGACCCCTCAATCGCCCCCCCCCCCAATCTCCCATGCTGTCCAGCAGTTCGAAAGGGCCTATATGGTCTGTATGTTTGCAGAAACGAACAAGCAGGCAACCAGGCGAAAGGCGATGAGGGCGGAGGGGTCACCGCATCCATGCAACCGGCATCTTCTTCTCTTCTCTTCACCAGGACAGTAGTGTGTTTTCCTCCTTTTCCGTTTCCGTTCCCTTCCCGTGTTGGTCTATATTCTTTCATGATTGATCTTTATGAGTGTAAAAAGGAACCCCTCTTCTGAATCAGCCGTGTGTGTGTGTGTGTGTGTGTGTGTGTGTATGTGTGTGTGT
>JAHBMJ010002199.1:5000-17500 GCA_018398765.1 Chromera velia | reverse complement strand
CTTCAAGATCTGTAGTAGCAGACTCTTCTTCTTTTTCTTCTTCTGCGGGTAGTGGTGGGAGACATAGAGGGGGAGGGGGATTTGAGGGTTTACAGGGAGAGGCTCCTGTTCGTTTGAAAGAAATCGTTTGTCGATCAGACAGCTAGTCCCCATGGATGTGCTTAATTATCGGAATCTTCCCTGATCAAGAAGGGGGGGACGTACAGAGGAAGGGAGAGACAAAATTAAAGGGAGATTTGGAAGAGGGGAAAAGGCCTCACTCATATGAAGGAGGAGGGAGGGTTCGTTTGACGTCTCCCTCTGCGGTTGCATCTGTTGGTGTCACAGGATCTCATCGAGGAGGGGAAGAGGAAGGGAAAGGCGGCAGGAGGCAAAGAAGGAGGAGGGGGGGTTCGTTTGACGTCTCCCTCTGCGGTTGCATCTGTTGGTGTCACAGGATCTCATCGAGGAGGGGAAGAGGAAGGGAAAGGCGGCAGGAGGCAAAGAGAAACACTCAGTCTGTTAGGACAAAAAAGACCATCTCGATTGCACCTCCAACAGTCAGACAGAGGGAGAGACAGAGAAAGAGAAAGAGAAAGAGAAAAAGTGTAATTGAGATATGATGACAGCAGAGAAACCAGGCAGACGACACAGATGCAAAGTGACAAAACGGAAAAGAAGAGAGAGACTCGAAGCGAAAGATACGGACGACGGCAAGAGGAGAAGAGTGCCCTTTGTTATCTGGGAGGCCAATTAACAAGTAGGGGCACCGGTAGATTCCACTACTCTCTCTCACTCATCTCAGATGGAAAAGAACGGTTTCAATCAAGAACGTGGGGGAGGGGACAGGGACAGCGTGAGGGGAATGACGCACGCAGCCGTTGACCCATTATGTCACTCAGCAGACGACCGACCGGTACCATCCTTCTCGTCGCTGTTTGCACACCTCGGCAAGTTTTTGTAGCTTCAAAAGCATTTTTGTTTTTCGATTTGTTGGCGGTGACGCATTGTGTCACCTTTTTATCAAGTGTAATATCAACCTCAACAGACTGGCTTGGGAAGCGGTCCACCTCTTAGCACTGCAATCATGATACTACTGTGTGTGACTTAATTAAAGAAATTCTAAACGTGTACCCGAGATTGCTAGCGAAATTGAGCCTAGTATAATGTTCATTTTTGGGGGACTTCTATAGAGGTTTTTTAGAACTCTAGTTATATAAATGCTAACACACTTTCTAGCGTAAAATTATATAGGCTCTGCACTATAAACTTAATATATCTAATATTAGTTTTGTTAAGTTTTTGAAAATTATAATATAAATTTATAAAAATGATATTAAAAAAAAATTGGAACAATTTTGTGTTAACACAATTGTTTTATTGTAAACTTTTATATCAATCTCTCTCGACAAACAACTGTTGTTCATATGTTATAAAGGTGTTGTCTATGGTGTTATTCATATGTAACGATGTGTTGCAATGAGTGTTAGACAAAAACACGTTTGTTAATTCTTGCACTGATACAAAAAACATAAAAAATATCAGTAGAGTTAATTTTTATCTAGATTTGTGTGTGTGTGTGTGTGTGTGTGTGTATGCTTTGTTTTTAAGAGTGCAAAGCCTAGCGCAGTTTCATTTTACGACTTTCAAAACAAAATCCTTAACTCTGATATCGAAATGTAAAGAAACAATCACTAAAAAGCGGGGCAAAAGTTTTTTTTGTATCTCTAACTTTCCGTAATAATGGCTTGCATGCATGCAATGTCATGCATGGGGACTGCCTTCTTTTTTTTTTTTCCAGCGTTATGTGAGTTAATCGAGCCGGTCTGATTTAAAGAGACGAAACATACTCCCCTGTCAGTCTAGAGTTCACGGTCCCATTTGGTTTTATTCTAGCAGTCAAATTCATTCCGCCGAGGCCTCTCTGGTACTTCAAGCTTGCAATCAGCCCCCCCTCCCTTGCACTATGTCTTTCCGAATTGCGAAAACTGCTGCCGCAACCTGCTTGGTCACAGCCTCGCACTGCTCGAGCTGCAACCACACACACACACACACACAGAGAGAGAGAGAGAGAGAGAGACAGAGAGAGAGAGACAGACAGAGAATGGACGAGGACGTAAAGGGGAGAAAAAGGCCGCCACGGATGTGAGTCAAATGCATGAGTTTACACCCAAACTCCCATCCTCCAAAACAGAGGCAGGGCCAAAGGAGTTCATTCACACAAATGACCACACGCAGAAGGAATCTCGAGGAGAAGAAACGTTCAGCACATTAAAAGAGAGTGACGAAGTTACAGCCTCACGAGGGCACACAAGCAGCTATCTAGGATGCAAAAGAATAGAAGAGCTCTACCTGCACATGCAAGCCGACAGACATACAGACAGGCAGACAGACCTCTCCTGCATCAACCTTCTCCGGGTCTTCTGTGTCGAAATTCGCAATCAGGGGAAGCACCTGCGTGCAGGGATACGTATGTGTGTGCACATCTTCAGCCGGTCATACGAGCAAGGGGGATAGCACACCTTTGTAACCTGAGTCAGCAGACAGCCCATCAGAGCGTTCTCTCGTTCCGCATAAAAACAAACTGCGTTGTTGAAATAAAGAAACGAAAAGAAAGAGAGCAAGAAGGAATACAAGAGACATACAGAGAGAAGAAGGAAGAAACACCAAGAAGAAGACCTCAAAAGTCGTGAAAGTCCTGGAAGGCTCCAACCAACAGAGTCGGCAGTTTGAAACAGAGAGACAAAGAGACTTAGGCAAGACAGACCTCTCGCAACGACTCAGCGAAGGTGAAGTCGAAAACCTCTCCCCCAACCTGCAGCGCAACAACTCAACCAGATATGGTGCAACAGTGATCGCAATACAAATTCGATAAAAGAAGTCGAAGAACACAGACAAATATACGCAGAAGCAGACAGACAGACAGACAGACAGACAGAGAGACAGACAGACAGACAGACAGACAGACAGACAGACAGAATATATGACAGACAGACAGAATATATGACAGACAGACAGACAGACAGACAGACAGACAGAGAGACCGTCAGACAGACAGACAGACAGACAGACAGAATATATGACAGACAGACAGTCAGACAGACAGACAGACAGACAGACAGACAGACAGACAGGCAGACACACAGAAAGACAGCAGGAAGAAAGCCACGTTTCCGACGAAGTCACGGACCTGCACAACAGACTTCCTCCCTGCCCCCTGAGGGTCTGGAGCTGCGTGGGACAAGGCAGCCAGGTTGGCACCTGCACACACACAAAGGGGAACGTTCACACAGACAGTAGAAAACTTCAAGAGCTGAAAACTACAGTCAGAGAGACAGACAGAGACTCCACAAAGGTCAGTCAGGCTTCTCTCGAGCAGCTTCGCTGTGCAATCTCCGCCTCAAGAACACTCACAGACAAATCCACATACCCTGGTGTTGGAGGTCCTCGAGTGTCCCGATCATCTCTTCGAGGTTGTCCCTGATGGGCTTCGTGAAGAACGCAGCCAAGTCCATCGCACGGAAGCAACTCAGCCAGAGGTCAAGGACGCTGCGTGGAAAGAAAGCAAACTTTTTGAAGATTAGACAGACAGACAAACAGACAGACAGACAGACAGACAGACAGAGAATGACCCCCGAGGAAGTGGAAAAGAGGCTGGAAGGAAGGCTCGATTGTGTCTTCTTTCTTTGTAAGCGGGAAAAATGCCCTTTTGGAAGACAGGCCGTCTCTTCAAACGTCGCCCTGCGATGTTCTACGACGACCTGTGTGAAGACGAAACAGGCCAAGGAAGCGAGGAGAGGTTGAGAGGCGGAAGGGTGGAAGGAAGGAAAAACCACCCACCCGGAAGCACTTGATTGGTTGATTGATTCAAAAAGTGCTACAGGCATGCATGTCTCTCCCTCTGCTCACTTGGTCATGAATTCCCTTCCCGACACGGAGGTCACCTCGTAAGTCTTCAGCGTTCTCTGGAAGAGTCTCTTGTTCTTTGAGTAGGGCACCTGAAAGCAGTAACGATGGATGGATGGATGGATGGATGGATGGCTCGACGCACGCAATCTCACGAAGAGACGAGACTGAGTTTGTCGAAAGACACATAGAAAGGAGAGAAAGGAAAAAGCACACACACATATATGCGCGAAAGAGAAAAGTACGGTTCAATACATATACGAACGCGTAAGTACGTGTGCGTTTGTCGTCCTCCTTTCCTGTCAGTCTGCTTGGAGAGAGAAAAAGAGGAGAAAGCCAAACAGAGGTATGTGTGAGCGGGAAGAGACACCGGCCGTGACACGGACACACACACACACACACACACACGCACACACACACACACACACAGACAGACAGACAGACAGACAGACAAGGCGCCTCAAAGACAGGTATCTACACAAACAGGACGGGAGGGGGGGAACTTGTCTACCTTCCTGCAACAACCAGCTTCTCACTCACCGCCCCTCTCCCCTCGCCTACCTGTGCGCAGTGTGCCTCAACCAACTGTGTCCACTTGTCGACAGGGATTTCGAGGGCAGGGGGGCGGGGCAGGTGAAGTTCCTGCAGTCTGCAGGAAAAGGGAGGGAAGAGGTGGACGTGAGTGGAGGGAATTGAGCGGAGGGCCTCATTGACTCTCTAGAAGCAGTCTGTGGAGTTCCCCTGAGGTTGTCTTTCGTGGTTGGAATGGTTACTTCTGAGGAATCTGTTCAGATCTTTCTCTCCTCCTCGCCCCATCTTGCTGGCCGGAAGATGGCAAGGTGATACTTCTACAGCAAATTTTTGATCGAACCCTCTCGCCTTTATTTTGCTTTCATGGTGCAATAAAGTCCCTCCCCCATTCTGCTCATGAACGAAGAGTGTGGGCAAAGAAACGAATGGTCAAGGGCTCACGTATCTGCCTGCCTGGCTGCCTGACTGACTTTGTGAGTGCCCTCTTCTGCATCACGGCGTCACATCCAGAGGACTTGAGGTGGTGGTTCACGGACCTCACCCACTTCTCTTGACTTCTGATGGCCTTTTCCTGCAAGCAGGCAGGAAGGAATTTGTCTGAAGGTGGGGAAGGATAGACAGAACTTTAACAGTAGCAGAAATGGAGGAAGGGGAAGAGCGGCTTGGAGAAGAGACAGCAGAGATGTAGATTAGAGCAGAGCAGAACAAGAAGAAAGGAGAAGGCCAAGGAGCTAGAGAGAGAAGGCGAGAAACGCGCTGTGATGGCAGACACTTTTTCCCGTTAGCATCACGTGATAAATGAAATACAGGTGCCTTCTCTCTTTGAATACTTTTCTTCCCCTTCCCTTTCTCTCCCTTTCTCCCTCTCTCTCTCTCTCTCTCTCTCTCTCTGTGTGTGTGTGTGTGTGTGTGTGTGTGTGTCTTTGTTTCAGCCTCCTGCTTCAGCCTCTACTTCCCTCTGCCCCCCTCCCGAACTGACGTAAACGTCCTCTGCGAACTGGATGTAGAATTTGCCCCACTCCTGGATGGCGTCCTTCGACATCGTCTGCAGACGCAAGCAAAAACAAAACAAACAAACAATGCAGTCTCCAAATCCTTATGCAAAATGATCATTTTCGTGCAGAATTGCCTGCCGGGTCCCTACCGGCCTCTTTGTGAGCAGTTTCCTAGAAGGTGACAGCAAAATTAAAGAGAATAGAAGAGAAGAGAAGAAAGTCCGCACCATGCCCCCTGAGCGTAGAAACACCGAAACAAAAGGACCACAATCCTCTTTTCTGACGGTTCCTGGCACGTTTTGCGTTTCGATTCTATCCGCGCTCAAGAACCCGTCGAAAAATATGCAGAGCAAAAACTCAACAGGAAGGTGGGAAGGAAAGAAACCAAAACATCGAGTTTGTCAAACCTTCAAAAACTCCTTCAGCTCTGCAATTCCGTCTCCTGCAGAAAGAACAAAAATGGAAAGAGCGTCAAGGAGACATTCAATTCAGTCGGCATGCCAGAATGAATCACTATGGCTGTCATGTTGTCTTGTGAGGAGACATTCAATTCAGTCGGCATGCCAGAATGAATCACTATGGCTGTCATGTTGTCTTCTCGTCAAGTACTGAGTGAGTGAAGGAGTCAAGGTTCGTGAGACTCTTAAACAGTCATCACACTTAGCCACAAAAACCTGCACAGGCGTGAGTCTATACCTCCATGCATCCATCTATTAATTTGTCAGACCCATTCGTCCTTCAATCCATCATTCACACATACACGCGCACACGCACACGCACACATACACACAAAGCCACCCGTCTCAACCCACCCACCCACCTGCATTCTCTTCAGAGAACCGAACAGAGTGCCCTCCGTGTCCCTGCTGTGCTGCCTGCATGATTGAGAGAAGAGAAATCTTTCGCAAATGAAAAAAATGAAACGAAAACAAATTGCACGGTTCTCTCAAATGAGGCAGAAAACTGGACTGTCAAATCTAAGAAAAACCAGAGAAATAGAGCCAAAGCACGGAAGGGTCAAGAAGAGAACCAAATTGTTTTCTTCCTCCCATCCACCCACCATTTCCTTCATTGCCCTGTCTGCGTGTGCGTGCACAGCATCTGCAGAAGGGACCTCTGCGTCTCTCTCTGTGTCCTTCACCTTCTTCACCAGGTCCCCCGAGAAGGCCACGAAGATCTTACGAAGAAGAGACGTGTCCAGAACCGCACCTGCACAGCGAGAAGAGACGTGTGTGTGCTCATTCATGTGCGGAAAGATGCAGAGAGACTCTGGGATTGACATCTGGAGAAGTGAAGCGCAAGACATCCCCGAAACTGCACTCGCCCCGCTAAAGATGCACAGTAGCGAATGCATGCAGAAATAGAATTGCAGAAAGATTCATTCGCGTGGGGAAGAGTCAAGTGCTGCACAACAGCCTCGAAAGCTGCAAAGAGAGGCACGCAGAGAAGCAGGAAATCAAATAAACAGACAGATAGACAGACAGACAGACATACAGAGAGACAGAGAGCCAGACAGAGAGACAGACCAGCCGCTCCCGGTCCCTTCTCGAGAAACTCCAGGTTCTGCAAGGAATGAAGAAAGGAAGGCGACCAAAATTGAGGGGTGAATAAAACAGAGACATTTGTCGTTCCAAAAAAGAAACAAGAAACGAGACCACGTCTTCACACAATCCTCGTCTCACAGACGAAGCCGAAGAGCAACGAATTCTGATCCAAAAAAGAAAGTAACGAAAGGAAAATTCCTCTCATCGCATACCCAGTTTTTTAAAGAGATTGATAAGTTCATGTTGTCAAACAGATAGCCAAAGAGGGAGCCACGAACGGATGAAAACAGACAGTAGATGCACATACGTGCACACATACATGAGTACGCATGTACAAGTTTACAGACCCACGGACAGCGAGAAAGAACCGGTGACCACGACACGTCCACCTGGAAACCCACGCAGGTACTCTCTGTCTCTTTTCCTCTTTTTCGCTCGCGCGCGCGCTCTCTCTCTCTCTCTCTCACACACACACACACACACACACGCACGCATGCACGCACAACTGCAGGCAGAAAGAGAAAAAGAAAGAGAGAGCAGATCAAGTCAAAAGAACAAGACCCACGAAAAATGAAAGAAAGAACCAAAGTACCCACCGACCGACCCTGAGGAATTCCTCGATGACGTCCTTCAGCATGCTCATGCACTTCACGATCGATCGAGGGAGGACTTTCTCGAACGGTTGTTGGAGCAGCACTTCTGCCAACCCGCTGTTGATCTGTCCGATCGTTCTGATCAATCAATCAAAAGGATCGAGTGGGCAAAAATGGAGCAAGACGATTCAAGGGGAAGAAAGGATTGGTGAAAGCTTTGCCCGCAGGAACAAGAAAGAGGATGAAGGACAGCTAGAAGAAAGGAAGCAATGTGAGAAGGAACGAAGGACGGAGAACAATACAGGAAGGAGTTGTGGGGAGATTTTATGTGACACAACCTCTTTGAGTGGAAGCTGCTGAGAGACGAAATCAATATTTGCCCCCACATGTGGGAAAGGGAGAGCAAATCAATGGGCTGCAGCAGCCTTTTCTGACTTTTAAAAAGAAGGGCCTCTTTCTCAGGGTGGTTGGCAGTGAAGCGACCGACAGCTCTTTTGTCTTTTAAGTGGAATTCTGCATGCCGACCCCCTGAACCGTACTTTCTCTCCCTCTCTCAGAGACCGACCTCATGTCCATCATGTGGGACGTCCATCTCTTCAGGGTCATGCTCTTCACCACCCGATTCCAGTGGATTCCGTGGAGGAACGCGTTAAGGGCAGCTGCAGACAAGGAAAGAAAGAAAGAAAGAAAGAAAGAAAGAGACATGGACAGAGAAGAACTCAGGTGATATGAGTCGTCTGTGGGGGTATGCGGATGTTGTCTGTGAAACGTTTCGCTAGTGGGGGGGGGGTTTCGTCGAGACTAGCTAGCTGGGTTTTGGGTCTTGGGGGGGGGGTGTCTGGGAGGGAGACGGGCGATCGGACCCAGAGGGGCTCATTCACGCACATGCAGGGGAAACTCTTTTGACATTCTGACCCTGCAAATGCGTTTCTCATGAGATCTGCATTGGTCACACACGCGTCAAGGAATCTATCAAGCAACTTGAAGCGACCAACCGAACAAACAAAACACAAATCGACTGACGGAAAGAAACCGGGAACCGACTGACCGAACCATGCCTCCCCGTTGAGGTCTCCGATCACTTTCGGGCTGAGGTCCTTGGTGACCCTCTCGGCTCCGTAGATGCCCTGCAGTGTGTGGGTCCCCCCGCGGTGACAGTCATTCTTGTTTTGTGTATCAGTACAGATCGAGCACATTTTTTGGGAAAAATCAGCAGCGGCACAAGGATGCAAATAATGATAGATTTCACATCGACTCAATGAAAGAAAGGGCGAGAGGAAGGGCAACGCGAAAACGCGTCGGGGCAGAGAGCTTACGGCTTCTAAATGAGTGACGGTGTGAATCATCTGTGCAGTTTTGTAACTGTCTGCCTGGTCGTTTCCTTGCTTGGCTTGCTGTCTCACTCTGTGCTTGCATGGCTGACTGCCTGCCCGACTGACCAAGAGAGAGATGGAGGCCCCTGCTGGAATGATGTTGTCCTCATCGTCCAGGGAGGCTTCGAAGATCTGAAACTGCTGTTTGCGGACCTGCGTGGGGAGGCGGGGAGAGGGAGGGGGGTGAGAAGGACAGAGAAACGAAAAGAAAAGAAGAGGACGTCATTGAGCGAGTAAGCGAGCAAGACTGCGCGAGAGGGAAGAAACAAGCACGTTGTTGGAAGTCATCCTAAAAGAACAGAAGCTGAACGACATACCTGGCCTTTTGGCATCGTGAGAGGGTCCATGGGCTGTCATACATAGGCGTACATGTGCGCGTCTGTGTGTGTGTGTGTGTGTGTGTGTGTGTGTCTGTGTGTATGTGCAAGTGCTGCGTGCATGCAAGAGACGGTATGGATTCTGGAAGAGGTTTCTGAAGAAGACATTCCCTCAGCCATGCACCCTACCGACCGAATCCGAAATCTTCTGCAGCCCGTCTGCCGAATAGAACCCATCGAGACGATCAATTTTGTTCGCAATCACAAAGACATCCTCTTTGCTCAGAGAGGCACTCTGGTTCTCTGCAAAACGTTTTTGCGTACATTCATGAGTTCGTGCATTCACTTTTCTGTTACGCGGTTCGCTCTGCGATTTGTCAAGTGATTGGTTCATTTTGTTGTGGATCGGCAGAGTTGAGTTCTACAGGTACAAACTCTTTCCTGTCGTGCAGGTTTTCTCGCTTTGGACCACCATAAATTGTGTCCTTCCTTCCATTGTGCTTCTCTGGTCTTCCCTTCATATTTTCTCCATCTTCTGTGTACCTCCACCTCCATTCGACCTTCCATGCAGTGACCAAAAGCATAAGAACAGGAAAGCACAAGAGGCACCGCTGTGGAAGGACCCAGTTCCCTTCTGTACACGCAGTGTTGATTACTGACTCAGAAAGTCCGAAATCATGCTGCCGAACTCGACACCTGCAAGACTCCAAATGCAGTGAGAGAATGAAAGTAGGGATGCGGTCAGATGAAGTGAATGTGACGGCAGTGACCGAGGCAAAGTATCAATTGTTTTTCGAGAGGGGCTCGAAACTGCATGTGGAGAGAAAAACTGGAGTCGGCGAAGGCAGAAAGCACAAAGCACATCCAGACAGGAGAGAGAAAGGACACGAAAGACAAACTCCATACTGGAAGTACACTCTCTTTTTCGAAAAGAAAATGACCAAAAAAGAACGGCATGTCAATCTGGAAAAAGATCCACACAGCCCCGCTCACCCACCCACCAACTGACCCGATCGAGGCACTGAGGCGTCCACACACAGGAGAACCCCTTCTGCCTTTGCCAGTTGGGCTCTGAACATCTGGACTAGCTCTGAGTTCTGCAAACAGGTGGAGAAGAAGGGGATACGAGAAAACGCAACAACCATTCAGGGAAAAGAAATGACAGACAGAGATAGGCAAAGCACGCGAACTCAGGTGGAATGCATGGAGGAAGCAGTTCCCTCCTTTCTGTGTCTCGCTTGAAACTTTTGTGAAGTCAGGAGGTGACTGATTCGAAGAAGTTGTGTTACATGCATGCCGCGCGATGAAAGCATTTTTGGAGCGTTTTCTTCAGTATTTCAGCGTTTCATATTCGCCCAGACCCTGTCCGCCTGCCTGTTTCAGTGCTTGTTTGTCTGGGAAGAGCACCATTCCCTTTTGGGTCTGTATAAGCACAAGAACAATGAAACCTCACTCCCCGGCTTTCTATCTCCACGTCTTTCCTTGTGAGGGCCCTGTCGTCGTCTCGCAGCCGCTGTCCAGCGCATAACAAATTCTGTGCAAGCATCACTCAATTTGATGACGCTTCCCATTGAATGTGTGTGAAATTTCCGATGCAGCTGACCTCCCAGACCGCGGGATCAGGGGAGATCATGTCGACAACTCGGAGAGACCCCGCGCCCGTCACGTCCTCAGAAACTCCCTTCAGAGACTCAAACTGCATTTCCACCCTGAAGGAATCAAGGCAGGCATTGGGATGGAATTGTACACTTCACTCCATTTCCCCCGTCATGCATGCAGAAACACAATTTGTCTTTTGCTTACCTCTGCATGTGTCTTTGAGAGAGAACAAATGGGGCAGGAACAGAGAGCAGCTCAAGTGCGATGCTTAGAGTCTCTTGAGAGTAGTAAGGTCAGGACTCTCTGGCTCCATCACCCTCTCCTACCCATCCACAATAGAAGAATGAGTTCGGCAGCCTGTGCACGAACGAACGAAGAAACGCACGTACTTGCAGCTCCACTCCGCGTGGGTGCAGAGGACGCGCAGGTCAGAAGATGAGATCACCCCACGGGTTCTGCCTTCGTAGACGACTCTCTGGAGGGAACCAGGAACAAGGAGAAGTGAGAAGATAGGTGCAGGCACAAAAAAGAGTTACGCCAGTCTGTTGAGGATGGAAGAAAACTGAGTGAAATGACGGGAGACATGACGAAGCGAAAAGACTGCAGAGAGCCGAAATTGAGGTGGCAGGGCAAGGTACAAGGAAGGAAGTACAGACCCGCACACAGCTTCCAAGCTGACCTGCACGTATTCCAGGGTGGCAGCGATTTGAGCGAATCCCGTCACGACTCCGCAAAGTCTCGGACGGAGTTCCTCTCTGCTCACTGAGTGTCCGCTTGCAGCCCCTGCGAAGATAGACACACGGCCCCCTTTGCTCTTCGCCTGCTGCCGATCCTGCACGAAGCACGAAGGTGCAAAGCCAAGGCGGAGAGAGTGAAAATGCTTGAAAGTACACACGTCGGAAAGCAAGAAAAGGAACGAAAACAAAAACACTCTCTCTATACCCTCCCCTTCTCTTTCTTCTTCCGGTCCACTCACATTTGCAATTGCTGCCATTGCGTGTTGCTCTGCAGCTGTGGGCGTCTCCAGATCGTCAAACGCGGCGTCCTTCTCGAGGAGGGCGCCCTCCCACTGTTGGAGTTTCTGCACAACAAACCAAGTGGTGATACATGAAAGGGGATCACGGAAGAGAAAGAAAACTGAAAATAACGTTGAAATGAGGCACTCTGAAGGGACAGTGAGACGGTGTCTGTGCGACCTCGGACGGAATCAAGAATGCACGCACACACGCGCCTCACACACACTGATAGACAAAGAGATAGAAAGAAGCAGACAAACGGACCGACCGTGAGGAGTTCTTCGTGAATAGAGAGTCGAGGCAGGACCAAATCAGGAGCGTGCACAAATTCGACCGGAAGGGCAGAGGGCGAGATGGCCGGCAGGGAGGGAAAACCCACGAGGGCGTGCGTCACACTCGTCTTTCCTGCATTCACAGACAAATCAGTACGGATTCGGTTAATGCACACGAGCCAGCTCTCTTACGGTCGACATAGATGGAGAGACAGACTTTCAAAGAAAGGAAAGAAATAATCAAGCAGAAATGGGATTATGAATCCAAATTTTTCTTCCGCTTTCGGGCTCCAACAAAGGCTAAATGATTCAAGGGACGATCCCCATTCATCTGTTGCGGAGAGTGCTCTTGATCTCGTATTCTTTCTTGTACGT
>JAHBMJ010002198.1:0-20410 GCA_018398765.1 Chromera velia | reverse complement strand
CCCCCCCCCCCCTCTCTAGACTTGTGCCTGCCTTCTACCGGGCAGTGTCCTACGGCACCAATAAATTACTTATGTCACTTATCTCTTACTTGGCGTAAGGCTAGGCCTAGGGCTAGGCATAAGGCTGGGCGCTTGCTACCGAACCCGGCAGTCAGACTTACAAGTAATGATGCAATACTACTAGCCCACCATATCCCACCATCAATCCCAGCTTCCAAACGCAAGTTCTAGGATCGATAGGATAGGATAGGAATCATAGGATATATGGTAATTTACCAATAGCTCTATCATATCATCCTTATAGGATCAAAACTATACCTAGGCTAACCTAGCTCGTCTATTCAAAGCCACGAAGGTAAGTCTATACCACTAACGTCTAGACTAACGTGGGGATCCTGTTTAACCGTAGTAACCTGCTAGTGGCTAATTTTTGTTTTTGAAGTGCATGTTAAAACTTAAAATACAGAAAAGAAACAGTTAATTTGGAATATCTCACATCCATCTTTGCAAAATGATTTGTGCTAAATTTTGTATCCCTAAAAAAAAGAAAAAAAACAGGTTTCTTTCTTTTTATCGTTTTATTTGAATCATTCACTCATTCATCATTTCTTTCTAGATTTTTTTTCTTCTTTTATTTCTTTATCTATAAGCGTCGGCCCAAACCCTTTACTTTTTTTTTTCTTTTTTTCTTTTTCAGTCAAACAACTGTTGTCCAAGTGCTGCACAGGTGTTCTTATATGTTGTTCATGTGTTACACAACTGTTGTTAGCTGTTGTTGAGAGTAAAAAAGTAAAACAAAAAGAAAAAAAAAATCTTTGATCGTTAGTCTGATCACTTTTTTTTTTTTCTTTTTTTTTTCTTTAGCCGACGCTTAGTTCTTTATGAACGATGCTTGGTCGGCTATAGTTGGTCGGACGCCAAGTCGTAAGTCAACTTTCATGAGTGTAGTATACATAAACTAGCGCTTAAAACATTTTGAGAAATAAATCAATTTTACTAGTAGAATCCATTCAGCATTTGAATCTAATTTTAAACTAGGTTTTGAATCAATTCTATCTAGTTCGAATGATCTTTTTGTATTCTTAATCTTACACTGCATGTATAGGCAGCTTAGCCGTAGCTAGTGGTAGCCTAGCCTGGCACTGCCACACTGGCATGAAACCTAGAATGAAACGGCGGTCACGTATGTACACAGTGACACAGTCCAACACACACGCATACAATGTCATGCGCGCGCGCACACGGATACACATAGACGAGGCTAGGGACACGGACACAGGCACACACACACACACACACACACACACACACACACACACACAGTCACAAACACACAGTTACACACAGACAGTTACACACACACAGTTATACACACACAGTTGCACACACACAGCTACACACGCACAGTTACACACACACAGTTACACACACACAGTTACACACACACCGCTACACACACACAGCTACACACACACAGCTACACACGCACAGTTACACACACACAGTTACACACACACAGTTACACACACACAGTTACACACACACTGTTACACACACACTGTTACACACACACAGTTACACACACACAGTCACACACACACACACACACACACACTCACACACACACAGTCACACACACACACAGTTACACACACACACACACACACAGAGAGAGAGAGAGAGAGAGAGAGAGAGAGAGAGAGACGGCACAATGCGGAAACAAACTTGCACATCAACTTATACATCACAACACGTCCCAGGCATTCCTGTCTGTTTTTCTCGTTTTCTCGATGTAGCTACGATGTAGCCAACACGCTTGGTCAATCAATTCTTTTGCACCTTTGCATAATGCAGTCCCACGGAGCAACCACTATTCACCCCATCTCCTCGTCTTCCTCTGAGTCCATCTGCGGGTGCCTATCTTCCTCTATCGAGTGTTGGGCTGGCGTCTGTTCCTTTCCCTTTCCTCCCCGTCCTTTCCCTCCCCTCCCCCTCCTCGGCACACTTCGCAGTGCCCACTTGGAAGAAGCCTGGTTGGGCCTCTCTGGGGGGTTCTCCTTGTTGAAGTCCTTCAACCTGACGTCGAGGGAACGAAGAAGCTGCAGGGCCTCCCCCAGAGCCTTCCGGCGTTTCTCTCGCTGTGCCGGTGAGGGGGAGTGAGACTGGGTGAACGATTCGCGTGAGTCGACCCACTCAGCCTGCCGCTTGTCTTTGCCCTCACCCTTCCGCTCCCCTCCTCGTGCAGCTCCTGAATCACGAGAGGGAGATCTGGGAGGAGAGACAGAGGTCGCAGCTGCAGCAGCCCACGTCTCTTTTCCACCAGAACGGCGGGCAGAGACTTGAGAGATTCCTGCAACTGCTGCTGCAGCTGCAGTAGAAGAAGACGAAGAAGAAGAAGACTGCCGGATTTCTGTTTCCCCTCCTCCTCCCATGTCTACGTCGCCATCCCCCTCCCCCTTCCCTTCCTTGTTCTCTCTTGCTTTCTCTTTGGATGCCTCGTCCTGCACTCTCTGAACAAAAGACGAAACAGCCGCTTCTGCAGCCCTCGTGTCAGGCATCCACAAGTCAAAGTCCCGTGCGTCCTTCTCATACTTCTCCACGGCTTCAAAGTCTGGAGGCTGCAGTGCAAACCCCAAACGGTCCTGGTAGAACCGCCGCGGGCCGAGGTCGTTTGCACTCACATCGAAGGCTTCTGCAGCTACTAGGTAGGACAGACAGGCACGGCAGTCTGGATATTCTCCCGTCTCCTTGAGGGTCTTTGCGAATTCCAGCAAAGATTTCAAGAAAGAAAGGGAAATTGGGAGACGCTTTACGGTCGGACCGAGGTCGGTGGGCTGTGCCCTGAAGAGAAGGTAGAGGACGAAGACAGTCCCCACTTTTTGGAGGTCTGCCGTCTCGTTTTGGTCTTTCCAGTCTCCAAAGAATTCACAAACTATACCCACCAAAAGCTCCCACGCATCCCTCGCATTTTCACGGGGGGGTACGGCATGAATGCCTGAGTAGTGGTGGGAGCACCAGAGGTCCCGCATAAAGGGGAAGAGAGGAATACTATCCTGCGAAGTTTTCCTCGTCTCCTTCCCCGTCTCTTCTTGAACTTTTTTGATGAAAGAATCAAACAGGTTGTCCAAGTCATCTTCATAGTGTTCCGCTCGGTACCGCAACAGGGATGGAATGTAGGAATCTCGGAACACCGTCCCTGAACGATGAAAGTCCTTGAAGGACTTCAAGTCAGTGTCGGTCGTCCGCTTGCTGGTCATCTTCAGACTTGTCCTTCCGTCGATCCGAACGTGTGGCTCAAAAGTCCGAACCACTTATGCCGCCGCGTGGGCAGTGGCAGTATTAATAGTACAACTAACATCAGCTACACAACAAACGTACACGCGGACAATCTCAATCCGCAAGTCTGTGCCGAGATGTGTCGAGATTTCTGTTGACAAAGGTGCATGGGTCATGCAGTCTGCCTCTTGCATGGGCCTTCGCGGGCTGCGCGCAAGCAGGCCGGCAAGCAGTCGCCGCGGCTCGCGCGGCCGGCGCCGCGCGAAAACATGCAACCCCGGCCGCGGGCCAAGCGGCGTCAAATCTCGATCCTCTCTTTCTCCAACACACTTCTGCTGCCACTGAGTCCGCTACCTGTAGGAACAGTGCACTCTGACTGACTCAAGGACTGAAACCGTATATCCTTTTTTCCCTGGTGTTGGAGTTTTTGAATAGACTCTTCACTGTTTGTTTTGTTCTCAGTCAAGGAGTGGAGGCACAATTTCTCGCCGTCTCCTAGAAATATTTTTCCCGTCTCTCTTTCGAGTCCTTGTCGCCTTTGTCTGCCTGGCGGTGATGTCTGATTCGGGTTTCATCGTCCATCGGTACCCTCCCCTTGTTCGAGGTTGGTGGAGTTGACTCCATTGCTCATCTCTGCTCCCGTCTCACCTGCCTCCTGCCTAAGTTCACAAGTGTGTTGATACCTTGTTTCCGTCTCCATTCTTGCAGGCAAGCTGGTGAGGCGGTACAAGCGCTTCTTGGGTGAGTGTGGCGTTGGTACACTTATCTACGCTGTATGCAGATCATGCAGGGACTCAGACTGGTGTTGAGGGCAGGCCGGGGGCGAGTTGCGAAGAGGGGGCAGAGCAGCAAAGCAGAACGAGGGGAGGTGAAAATGAAGTAGGCCACAAACGCTGAAACATGAAGGCAAATCGCGGTTTGTGCGTGTAAACATGCATGCCTGTATATAAATGTATATGTATATACATGTCTGTCTGTATGTATGTATGTATGTATGTGTACATGTGCGTGTGTGAGTGTGTGTGCAGCTGACGTGCAGCTAGAGGACGGGAACGAAGTTACCGTCCATGTGGCGAATCCAGGGTCGATGCTGGGAATTCTTCCGAAAGGAGCCGACGTTCGGTGGGTTTAAGTTCCTTCGCAGGCTTCCCTTCCCTTCCCTTCCCTTCCCTTCCTGCAGTCTCTCTCATCAGGAAGACGGACTGTGGTTGAGGCGCGACTGATGCCTGGCTGTCTTGCTCTCTCTCTCTCTCTCTCTCTCTCTGTCTGTCTTTCTTTGGTGTCTCTTTGCCGGGTGCTGACTGTGTTTTGTGTTGTGCTTCTCTTCTTCAGTTTCTGCTTGTCTTTGTTCGTTCGGTCGGTTCCCTGGCCAGAGTCTGTCTCCTTGTCTCCCCGTCGTGTTTTCTGCAGGCTGAGCAAAGCCCCCGAGGGAAGTAATCGGAAACTCAGGTCTGTTGAGTGACGCTGAAGAGGAAAGAAGGAGGGAGACGAAAGACGATTGTTTCGGACAGCCTTTTCTTCCCTTTGTCTGCACTTGATGCGGGGATAGAGAAAGAATGAAGAGGGGGAGAAAGCCTGCCTTGATCGGACAATCTACGGAAATGTTGTTATGTTTGGAGGAAACATGCACACTTCCTTCACTTCTTCCTCTTTCGCCTCCAACTTTTAGTTCGCTTCCTTCATCCTTCTCTGTATTATCGCTGCAAACTTGTATAATTGAGGCAACACATGCGTCATATCTCTGCAGATACAGCCTTGAGGCAATCAAGGTGCGCAGTACGTGGGTGGCTGTGAACACCCAGCTGTCCAATCTATTGGTGCGAAATCTTCTCCGGGAGCATCAGCCTGACAGTGGACAGGATGGTGAGGTTGACAATGCAAACAGGAAGAAGAAGAAGAACAAAGCTTTCAACTCTTTTGATGCAGACGGCGAGGGAGACGCTTCAGATGGCACAGAGACACAGAGAGAGAAGGAGGGGTGTGGGGGAGGAGTGCTCAGAGAACTCCTAGGGGGACCTGGAGCATTCGATGAGGCCCTGCCTGAGGTGTGTGTGTGTGTGTGTGTGTGTGTGTGTGAGAGAGAGAGAGAGAGAGAGAGAGAGAGAGAGAGAGTATGTGTGTGTGCATGTGTGTGTGTGAGTGAGTGTATGTGTGTGTGTGAGTGAGTGTATGTGTGTGTGTGTGTGTGTGTGTGTGTGCGCGTGTGTGTATGTGTGTGTGTATGTGTGTGTGTGTGTGTGTGTGTGAGAGAGAGAGAGAGAGAGAGAGTGCGCGCGCGCGCGTGTGAGTGTGTGCATGCGCGTGTGTGTGTGAGAGGGAGAGAGAGCACGTGTATGAGTGATTGAGCGAGTGTCCGTTCGTGCCTCTCTGCCTCTCCCCCCCCCACCCACCCTCTCTCCATGTATGTGTGCTTGTGCTTGGGTGTGTGCGTGCGCTTTCCGGTCACTGGCCGTGTTGCATTTGTTGCTTATTGGCTTCCTTTCGTTCGCGACTGCAGGCAGTGTGTGCGAGCGCCAAAGAGACGACGAGATTTGATTTTCTTCTGGTCAAGTGGTCCGACAGGGACATAGAAGGAGAGGAAGGACAATCGGCTTCTCCGGAGAGGAAAAAGGGAAAAGGGGGGGAAGCAGAAAAAAAAGAAGCGGACCCGAAAGTGCAGGTCAATGATGCATTCAGTCAGCAGTCATCCTGTGCACTTGGGTGGCTTTCCTATTGATCGGCCATTTGACTGGATGAATGAACACAAGCTCATAGGAAACGTCATTTTGAACTACTCTCTTCATCGTCTCTGCTAGAACGGTTCATTGTGCCGTTTCTTTCTGCATGCATCTATTCGTGTGTTCTCTCTCTTTTCTTCTTTCCATACCAAGGAGAGATCGCCGTCTCTCTTCTATGCGCATTTCTGGCGTTGCGATTCTTCATCTCCTTTTTTTCTTTCCCTCTTCAGCGGACCTCTTTAAGGGTTCTTGAGCAAGTCGTGCTCAACCATGCATACTTTTCTTGCAGGCGCTCGACGCTTTTTGCTTCGAGGGTGCTAACTCTGCCGCACTGACTGAAGGCGATGCGGCGAAGGAGAAGGAAGCGAAAGTGCGAGGGGAGGTCGTGAAAGCAAAAGGGGAGGGGGAAAAGACGAAAGCACGACATCTTAAGCGGAAGCGTTCTTTGCAAAAGGGCCAGGTCGATAGGAGGTGCTTCTTGGAAGTCAAGCAGGTCGGTCACCGTGGAAGGTCGGAATGGCTCGATCTAGCGAAGTGTCCAGCTGCGTGTGTACGCAAAGTACATACGTTTTTCTCTCTGTCTCCCTCTCTCTCTGCCTCTCCTCCCCCCCCCCTCTGTCTGTGGGTGTGTGGATGTGTGTATTCGTGTTTTGTGCGTGGATGGGGGGATCTGCACGCAGGTTTCTACGGCGTCCGACTGGCTGGAGGTGGAGACTGGTCTTCCGTGTGCGCAGGACCCTGATCGAAAGGCCTTGCCTGTGCCCCCCCTTTCTGTCACTCTGTCCTCACTTCTCAAGCCAGAAGAAGCAGAAGAGGTGGAGGAGACGGAAGAAGGAGACCTGGGGGCAGAAAAGGAAAAGTCGGGGGGCCGTGGGAGACGGGGGGGGAAAGGAAAGAAGAGGACTGCCGAGGTCGAAGAGGGATTGAACTCGGTGTCCAAGAAAGAGGTGCAAAAAGCCACTCGAAAAAAACAAAAAACAAAGAGGGAGGCAGTAGTTGAAGGAGAGACGTCTGCGACTGAGTCGGTTTCAAAAAAAGGAAAAGCAGACGGGAAAGGACGAGCAAAAAGATCGGCTGTAGCGAGAAAGTCAGAGAAAGTTGTGAGCAGCCCTCAATCAAAGAAAGATGAAGTCCAAGTAAAAGCACAGAAAGGTGGTCGTAGGAAGGGACAGAGAGAAGAGACGGCAAAGGAAAGGAGGAGGGCGGGGGCTGTCGGGAAGTGCGACGTCGAGATAGACAACACAAAGGGAGGAGGATGTGAGAAGGCGGAGGGGGGACGTGAAGCACAGTTGGAAAAAGAGACGGATGAAACTGTGAAGGGAAAACAGAAGGGGGACGCAAACGAGAGTGAGGCTCCTGGAAGCTCTTCACGTTTTTTCCCTTGCCCATCTGCTGAGGAAGAAAGAGAAGAGACCCGACAGAACCGAGAAGCTCTAGGTCGGGGAGCATCCGGGAAAGGGAAAGGGGGGGGTAAAAAAGTCTCTAAACGAGATTTGGGTGGGCACACGAACTGCACGGCTACTGCAGACGTCTCCACAACATTACCTGCCAGTGCTAGTTCGGCCTCCTCCCTCTCGAGACAGCAGAGTGTGGAGAGAGGAGAAGGGGGGACGACGGCAGAAAGTGGGGAAAGAGAACCGGGGGTGCCGAATCTCTGTTCTGAGACACAACAAAAGAAGTTGAACGGGAAAGTTGCCTTGTGGCCGGACAGTGCGACCGAGAGAGGGCGCAAGCACATCAGGGGGTTGATGGACATCGTGCGTCCTGATGTCGTGCCAAAATCTGACCGTGCTTTTGAATGGCTTCTCCACGACCTTCAATCAGCAAGTTCCGAGAATGGAGGTACACCCACAGAAGAAAAAGGAAAGAAAAGGGGCAATGAGCTTCCTGCCTCTGTTCTTGTCTTTTGTGTTGTACGAGGCGACTGCACTTTGTTTGACGGTGCCCCTGAGTGCGACGCTGAGTATTTCCAGCTGCTACACCTATTTGCCTCCCTCGACAGAATACCGCCTCTAAACCCAACCTGCCCTCTGCCGACCGGTCAATCCGTCTCTCTGTCTTCTTCTTCTTCTTCATCTGCTGCTGCTGCTGCCTGTGCCTCCTCCCCTTTGCTGGAGGAGGAAGGGGGGAGGCGGGCTCAGAGAAGGAAGAGACGGATGACCGGAACGACGCAGGAGGGGGGAGCAGTGACTGGGGTTTTGGCAGAGGGGGCAGTTGGGCCCTCTGGCGAGACTGTTGTCACAGAGGGTGAAGGGGAGGATGGGTTTGAGGGGAATTCTGTGCGTTCTTTGCCGTCCTCCGTCTCTGCTTTGAAGCGATTCAAGTCCTCTCTGCTAGTGATCCTGTCTTTCTTGATTGATGTGGAGGACCCGGACAACGGGGTTGTGCGTCTTCAAGGCGTTCTGCCTCTGCAGAAACAGACATGATGAAATGACACGATTTTTGGGGACAGGGGGCATGAGGAGGGGAGATTTGTTGTGTGCTGATGCATGAAGACGGGGGGGGGCAGTCTACGCTTGTATCAGTTTGGGGTCACATTGCTTCCCGATCGAGGTGCTGTCTGATCCATTCGTTCGATCCTTCCTATCTTCGTTCATTAGATGACGATCGAGGCCGCGGACAACAAAAGTCTGGCAAATGTTGAAGCAATGAGACATTGACTTCCTACTAGTACGTTGACTTCCTGTTGATTGCCTTTTGACAAATCAGTTAGACATGGCTCGATATATAAATTTGGTGTGAGTCCGTGTAACTTATAGAGAAACAATAAATGTCCTATACAGAGCTAGATACAGAGCCTGACTGGTAGCTCGCCGGTTTTAACCCCCCCAATTCAATTCAACGCAATTAATGTTGATTTATTAAATTTAATTTTTCTAATAATTATTAAAGTGAGCCTCAAACTTGAATTTCATTAACTTAAAATTGATTCAATTGAATTTAATATACCTCTAATATAGTTAAACTAACTGACTTAGACATTACTAGTAAATCTAACATTTATAATTGCTATCAAATGTATAACATCTGAGTCAAAGTGATAAGTGACTTAGTGGTGCTGTATAAGCTGTGTGCGTACTGGGCTAAGTAATCATGAGGCTAACAGTGTGGTGGGCTAGACAGAGATGTTCTCGATCAGCCGTTCATAGAGGGAGTTCCATCTTAGAGTGCTGACAACAACTACTCATGTCAATCATCCAGCTTCTACTGCCTTTCAAGCTCTCTCTTGCTTGGCTACAGAACGCATGCCTCACTGTAAGTATCGTTTAGTACACAGACGTACACGCTCATCGATCCCGCGCCCTACTCCATGCGAATAGCCCGTCGAGCGACTAAGTACCATGACAGCCTCGTGGCGGCGCCCCTATAGGTGCCCTATAGAGCACTATGACACTGTCACCGTTTTGTTTTATAGAGGTCGCCCCCCACAAATGCCGCCCGGCACAGCTAAGGTATACCTCATCACTATACGTACAGACATGGGGCCTCGGGATACTTAGGCGGGACCAATAATACGAAGAAAACTTTTTTGCCTTTATTTTATGTAAACGAGCGGCCCCGGCCACGTGGTGTGACGTGAATGCTCGTAGCTGCGCCACTATTAAGCGTTGGCGTGGGCCGGTCGGTGGCGTTGAGGGAACATTGGGTCCTCTCCCATGGGTGACCCATGCATCGTCCTCTCTCTCCCGCGTTGCCCTCACTGGGCTCTTGCCGTATCTTCGAGCATCATCTCTTAAATCCGCATCCCCCTCTCTCTTCTTATCCTCGTCTCCCCAATACTTATCCTTATACTCGTCCTCTTTAGCTTTGAGACGGGCGGGATGCACACCTGGCCATCTCTACGGAGGCCGTTACCCCGAATTTCGGCCCTGACCGTAGGGACGCTGGCGTCACCCCTGCCCGTTCTGTCGTTGATCGTACCCCCCCCACTGCCTACAAGGAGGATACTGCTGCTACTGCTGACTCCTTTGGTTACCCCGGGGTGGAGGGATCCCATACTGTTGGTTCTAAATCATTTGCCTCTCTCCACCCCTTCTCTAATCATTCCTCTTGCCACCACTGGGCTGGCTGCTGCGCGCTGCTGCGGGGGCCCAGACAGTTGGACTAAATGTGCCCCCTCTCTCTACACAAGTAACAACGGCCTTCTCTTCTTAGCTACTGCTTTTCGGCTCGAGAGAGAACACTCAGGTCCATGGGGACTGGTTCTCCATTCTTCTTTTGCCCCCTATTTGACTGCCCATGGTTCCAATGTTTTCTTTTGTTCCCCCCCGCAACTCTCTTCTCTGCTTTCAGTGCTTCTGTGATCAGCTTCGGCAATGTGTCTAGTTTGGAGTGAACCCGTCCGATCTCATCGGACACCGCTTTGGGGAGACCTGCCTTGTAGTTATATATGAAATCCATCTAAGCCATATCTGTCAACCGGCGCGCGATCCCCCTAAACTCGTCCATGTAATCCCACACCCCCTTCTTCATACAGATCTGTCTGATCTCGGATCGGAGGGTTTCCTGGATGTTGGGGTCAGGGAAGGTGCGGTATAACGCCTCTTTCAGTCCCTCCAATGATGTGATAGGGATTCTTTCTACCCTGGCCTCCTCTGCCAGCTTCACCTGGAGGGTCAGCGAAAGATAGGTCACTGCGATGGGGGCCTGCTCCTCTGGAGGAGTCTTCATGATATGGTATAGGTTCTGCCATAAAGCAATCCAAGTCTCCACATCCTCGGCCTTCTCCAAGAAGATTTCGGGCTTCTTAGGCTTCACACTGGGAGGTGGAGAGGGACGCGAAACATCGCTAGAATGGCTCTGGAAGGAGAACTGAGCAAGAGAACTCTGTTGTCCTAACTGAGCTTTTAACTCAGCAATTTCCTGCTGCTGGTATTCCACAATCACTGACAGCTGCTACACTCGGTTTAAAAGCTGCTCAAACCGTTCCTGGAGTGCAGCCTGGGCCTGGAGATTTCCTACCAGATCTATTTCTCACGATCTCTCAACTTCAGTCTGTCAATATATTGAAACACTCTAGAAAACACTTCAATCTGCGCTTCTAGCTGCGCTTCTGACTCCACTTACTAGAAGCTTCTCGGCCCTTGCCGAACGAGGCCCTGCTAGCACATGAAACATAACCACAGCTAGCACGAGGCTCAGATAATAGATAAGAAGATCTGTTCCTAGAAACATTGCCTAGAAGTCCTACTTCAAAGTCTGGTTCTCCTGATAGTCAATCTGGATGCCATGGATAAAACGATGATTGAGGGTAAAACAGGATAAAAGCCATCCTAAAGCTGTATCGATTGGAGTGGCTACGGGCACGCGCGTTTCCGCTCGGTCCCGCAAGGCAGGCTTATACGTTCTCTCAATGCCACCAACCGGCCCACCGTGACGCCAACGGTTAAATTATAGTACGTGGCGGCGTGGTTACAAGCATTCACGTCACACGTGGGACACCCATAAAGGTACACGAGAGTGGGCGCGTGCTGCGTGCTGACGTTGTTGTGGTGGGTACTCCCGTTGTCGAGTCTGATGTCGAAAGAGGGACACATACAAAAGTTCTTCTCTTTTGAGGCATCGTGAGCGGCGCATGTTGGGATGCCTTTTTATGCACGCTCCTCTTTTGTAACACTATATACGACATTATATTACTCAGAAAGATAGGGAAACCGCCAACCATTCACTCAACAATTGTCATGCAGTGTGCAGATTGAGTTGTACAACTCAAGTAAAGTAAAGTGAACTTGAGTTTCGAAGGAAAATGATGTTCAAAAAGCTTTAGAGTAATTGCGAAGGCCGGCTTATATATTTTGTGTATCCCTTCCAGTTATGTATGTGCACACAATAGCGCATAAATCACTACTTGGTTATAAGCTAGTAAGATTTGGACATGATTTGGTCCTAAAATGCAAATTTCTGCACAGGTGGTGCCCATGCAGTCATCTCAGACGCGAGTATAGTATAGTAAGATTATACTACTAAGATACCAAATTGGTCCCCGGAGGCCGCGCTGAGTGCGTTGGTGCATGAATTTGGACCAAAACTTTCCGGGGTCACTCTCAAAATTGCCGAAATGTGCTGAGACTGCTCAAAAAGTATACCAACACACAGAGAAGTGTTGGTTCAGCTGGAGCGATTAGCGGAGGCGTAAACCCTGGTTCAGATGGAACGAAGGATGAACGAAGGTAAAGACGCCGTCTCCGGCGCGTGCATCAAGAAGGGTCATTTCGTCCTCTCGTCTCTTCTTTTCTACGATCTTTCTACCTTGTTGTGTAGAGCAGTACCGATGGTCAAAATAACACCATTCCGCTCCCTTAGTACTAGACAGCTTATATCTGTATCGGGGTAAAGTCTTGTGATGCAGTTGATCTGCTTTAGCGTGTCTGGCAGCTCCAGTCTGGAGCAATCAGGAAAGTACTTCCCAGGCCTCCAAAGCAACATTCCTTCTTTCTACCAGGAGGCCACAGAATCGATCCCCGGCAATTTTGCCCAATGCCCTATGTCTGTTGTCATCCTCCTAGGCCAGCGGAATAGGTTTCTGGTGCGTCTACTGGTTGTAGCCTTATAGGAAGGCGAGATTGTTTTGTCTTCATGTTGTGGAGAATTGATGTCTCAGGGGTATTGATCGACCTCCAGCTCCCCCGGTAAGTGGTTCTGTCCTGCTCTTTCCCTCCAGACAGGAGCATATGAGTGTTGGGCAGTACCTTTGTGCGATGGCTGCAGGTTTGAAACACTCAAGAAGGAAAAAGCCCTTCCGGCAATTTCACATTGGGCGCCCTCTGGAGTGTATCTTTCTGTTCCTGAACAGACTTGTCAGTTGAAGTCCACAGTGCACCAACCATTCCTTATCCCCTGTTGGAACTAAGTTACTTGGACTAGATGGAGTATGTCGGTATACATTTAATCATCATTGATGCATCACAGCCCTTTCTGGACTTCTGAGTCCAGAGAGGCCTCTTTGGCCTCTTCACATCTCAGACCTCACATGTCCGTTCTTTGTACTCCCTGTATCAGGGTATCCAATTAGGTTAGGTTAGAACAAGTTAGGTTAGGTTAGGAAGCTTAATTAAGGTTAGTTTAGGTTTTAGGTTAGGTTTAGGTTAGAAACCTACTCAGAGGATTATGGACAGCATAGACTAAAAAATTAAGTTTACACCTGTAAAAATGATTTTTTTCACTCGAAAACCGACTTTCATATACTAGTAAAAATCAACTTTTTGAGTATCATGTTCAATTAAGCTTTTGAATATCACTTTTCAATCAAAAACAACACAAAATATAGATACATTTATAATTTAAAAAGTGTTTTACATATCCAAACTTAATATAACGCTGTAAAAATATACATAAAATCATGATATCACTTAGTATGATCATATTTCATACCTGTAAGAATCGTATCCTTGCAATTTAGGTTAGTAACCTAACCTAGGTTTTTTTTACTTTAAGGTTAGGTTAGGTTAAAACCTAATTGGATACCCTGCCCTGTGTGTCTGGGAGTCGTTTTTTCTGCACCAAGCAGCTAGAGAGAGTCTAGAGAGGCGAACTGACGTCTCCTAGGTGAGTTGGGTGACCTTGGGTCAAAGCCAAGTCGGAAAAGAGAGGCTTCGGAGGCCTTTCCATACGAAGCAATTTTGCCTTCGTTTTGTGTATGGGCACGTAATTATTGGTCCCGCCCAAATGTCCCGGGGTCCCACGTCCGTGCGTAGAATCGATCAAAGGTTCAGGCTTAAAGATACCGTTTGGTTTACACCGTTGCATCCTCGCGCGGTTTTTGACCGTCGACACGGTGGGGTTACAACTTTGAACACCACATTGAGAACCAAAAAAACAAGACTCGCATGACAGCAAGCTGTAGACTTCTCGACCCGCACTGAAGGAGGCATGCCAACCACTCGATCCACATCTCTGGGGGGTTCCGACGAAAACTCCGGAACGCAGACGGGATTATTTTATTCTGCACACATCCGAAATCCGGAGTCTGGACGGACTTAACACCTTCACCAGAGCAAGAAAAAAGCGGCAACAGACAGGCCCTGTGATCATGCATGCACCTCCATTGCACCTCCCCCAGATAAGCTTCTCTCTCAAGCAACGTGGCTGTCCGTGCCCGCATCGTGCATGCACCAAGACAGAAAAAAGAAAAAGAAAAATATTAAACCATACAGAGCGTCTGCATGGATTCATGACTGACTGTCCAGAGGAACGTGGATCGATCGACTGACTGCCTTACAAGAATTCGTTCAGTTTTGGTCCACGGAGACAGTTCAGACTTAAAAGCTGGAGAGAGATTACTTGATCACCCCTTTTCTCTTGTCCGAGCTATCGATCTCCTGCGTCTCCATGCAGCCAGAAACAAAATGCCGATCAACGTAGATGCATGCATGCAGGCTCATTCATTGCAAATCATCACGCACCGTGTAAGCAAGCAAGCAATCTTGTATCTCTTTCATTTGCCAAGCATTTGTGGCAGCACGAAGATCTTCTACTTGCTCGCGTAAATTCTCTCTGACATGAACTCCCCATGCACAACCTCAGCTCCTTCAATTGTACTGTTTGCTCGAGCTGCCGCTCTACAGTTCTCTTCTCAATCAATCCTTTTGGATACTGCAGATAATAAATGAGAGTTTTGAGCCGTGTACTGCATGCATGCGGACCTTGTTTCTTTCTCCGTTGCCTGTCATCAAAGCACTTCACTTGTCAGAAGGGACAGCTAGGCAGGGAAATCCGACAAGATCGGTATTCTTGAAGAGTCTTTCCGTCATCTTTTTTACAAGAAACGACGGACAGACAGACACGAATACACTGGCGCTCTCACGGTCATGAAGAAAGGACAGAAAGGTTTTTAGAGCGGGGGGGGGGTCAAGGGAGGAGAGGAAAGACCGAAAAGGCATGAATGACGATGCATGAATAAAAGAATCGAGTCAGTTGGATCTTTCTGAGAAAGACAGGAAGGAAGGAAGGAAGGAGGGAAAAGGGGATCAGAGAGGAGAGGAGGGAGAATTCAGACGAAAAATGCCAAACGAAGGGATCGACCTCGACGCACGCATATGTTTCTTTCGATCCAAGGATCAAAAAAAGAAGCAAACAAGAGACCGACCCCACGGACGATCTGTGGATTTGCTGCTGTACGTCTCGATCGATGGCCCCGTGCTTCTTTCTGTCAGTGCAAACTTCGACGAGAAGAAGGAGAGAGCGGTAGCCAAACCAAACTGACCGAGTACCTTATGAGCTTGCCAGCCGACCTCAGAGAACTCCCCATACGACACTTACAACAAAGTCGGTCTTAAGCAAGCACAAGTAGGTACTTTTTTTCTCTCTCTCTCTCTCTTCCACCTCTCATTGACGCACGCATACGACATGCAAAACACAGACAAGCGCTTACTCGAGTGATCGACCGAGTCAACAATACAAAGACAAACTCAACAAGGGCCGAAAAAATAAAGGCAGGGGAGGAAGGATAAGGACAAAACACATGCTGCCGGCAATCCTCAGAAGCGCGGTCTGAGAACGACTCAGCTTTCCATGCAGCCTCCCCCCCGCCATGCATTCCTCATGCAGACAGACAGACATTTATTCATTTCGCAACAAATTGCAAGGAAGACCTTCCTTCTCACGACGTCCCAAAGTCCCACACAGCTCCAGCCAGTGGGACGATGAGAAAGGGAAAAATGTTGTTGTAATGGAAATAAGCAGAGAGAAGAAGAGACGTGTGAGGGAGAAGAAAAGGCACTGCAAGGATTAAGCACTAAAGAAGCTTTATGCAGTGAAGTGGGACTATGCAACTTCTCGAACGACGGACGCACGCACATGCGCGCACATTCGATTTGAGTGCCGCAGACAGACCGAACGACCGACCGACCAGCAGAGGCCTACCTTCCGGCTTACGACGGTGACCTCTGACCAGCCTGATGATCTTCATTCCCCTTCTCAATTCCTCTTTCATGCATCGGACAGACAAGGCATGGAGAGAGAGAAGAGAAAAACATCCTGCAACTTCTCGAACGACGGACGCACGCACATGCGCGCACATTCGATTTGAGTGCCGCAGACAGACCGAACGACCGACCGACCAGCAGAGGCCTACCTTCCGGCTTACGACGGTGACCTCTGACCAGCCTGATGATCTTCATTCCCCTTCTCAATTCCCCTTTCATGCATCGGACAGACAAGGCATGGAGAGAGAGAAGAGAAAAACATCCTGCAACTTCTCGAACGACGGACGCACGCACATGCGCGCACATTCGATTTGAGTGCCGCAGACAGACCGAACGACCGACCGACCAGCAGAGGCCTACCTTCCGGCTTACGACGGTGACCTCTGACCAGCCTGATGATCTTCATTCCCCTTCTCAATTCCCCTTTCATGCATCGGACAGACAAGGCATGGAGAGAGAGAAGAGAAAAACATCCTTCCTTTCGTTTCCTTTCCTTTCTGTCTACCTCCTCTCTGTCTGTCTCTTGTCCGTCTCCTTTCTTCTTGTCCTTTCTCTTTCTCTCTCCTCACTCTAGGAAGGAATCCGGGGTGTCATTCAAGGGCGACTCATCAAATCAACAAATAAATCAAGCAAGCAGACGGACAGATGAATGGGCATACACACATCAGACAGACAACCTTGCTTCCTTCCTCCCTTTCTTCGGCTGGGATGGCACCCGACCTTTTTTTTCACCCGTCGTTTGGCTCATTCTTTCACTCCCCAATCCTCTTTCCTTTTCTGTCGGTTTGCTGACTCATTCTTTTATTTCCCAGTCCTTTTTTTTCACTTATGTGCGCACTCATTTTTTTGTTCCCCAACAAGTGAGAGATCGATCCTGTAGCTCCATCAGGACATACACACAGAGAGAAGACAAACAAACAAGTCGACGAAAACTTCGGCTCGTCGTTCGGGGGGACAGAGAACTCTCACTGCCCTCACCCCCCCAACAGACACATGCATAGACAAATCAAATCGATCAAGGGAACAGACGACTCGAGCCACAAACGAAACGAAACGAAAAAGAACGTGGCTGTACAGAAGACTGTTCGGTCCTCAACGGAAATGAATTTCATACAATGCCACTGCATTCCGCGTCTATGGAGTTGCGGAAGTAGAAACCTTCATTTAAATCGAGAAATCGAATCGGGAGAGAGCGAGACCGGGAGAAAGGTAGAGGAAGGAGAAAAAAACACCCCAACAGAGAACGCCCAAAGGCCGTCCCGAACAAAGAATGCATACAGAGACATGCAGAGGAGGGGGGAGACGGAGAGAGAGAGAGAGGCGAGGATAAAGAGAGAAAAATTCCCAAAAAATAGTGAAAGACAAGAAATAGTGAACAGAGAAAAAAAGGGGTCTCAGACAAATTCAACTTCCTTCTCACTGAAGACGAAACGAAGCATGCATACACATTCTCCCGAGATTCTAGCATCACAAACGTCGTATGCCTTACTCCGCTTTCCATCTCCTTCCTTCCTTCCCTTTTTGGACTACGACTTCATCAGATGGTCTCTCCATGCATCAATGAGTTCCAGCATCAATTGCGGACTATACTTCTGAACATTCATTCCTTTCTTTATTCATTCATCTGTTTGGCAACAACACGTTGACAGTAGGACAAGGTGCACTCCTTCTTTCTTCTTTGTCCTTTCGCGCAGCTGCACTGAGACGAGATTTGTGCAGCCGAACAAGAACATGAGCACACTTCAAGGTCAGTCAAACAAAGCACTCTCATCACTTTTCATCTTCTTCCCTTCCCTCCCTCCCTGTGCACCAAGCCTGCCTCATTGCCAGACAGACCACAGACGCGCACGTTCACGCCAGACAAGGCGGGTGCGGTCTGGGCTCGCAGGCTCTCGATAGAAAACTGCATGCCCCATGGACAAGGGAGAAAGCAGTTAAAAAAAGGAACCAAGTAAGAAAGGGCATATCATGGAATCTCTTTCAGGGAGGCAAAAATCGCGCACCCTTTTCGAATGAGCCTGACTTTTTTTTTTCTTTTCATGCCTCTTGAATTTCTTCTACCAGACCCCTCCAAGCAGTTTTCGCTTTCCGGGGGACTTTCGGAAACCCCGCTTTTCTCTTCTGTTCTCTTATCCCCGAAAACTCCCCTCCCCTGCTGTCTTTGCCCCTCCCCTGCTGCCTTTGCCTCTTGTGCCCAGCAGCTTGCTCTTGTGGGAGGATCTTCCCGATAGGGATTTTAGGGAGACAGAAATAGAGAAGGAACTTCGAGAGCCCTCAGCTCCGGAGCTTCCCTGAGAGTCAGAGTGAGGAGGAGAGGGAGGCCCGCGTCGGGAATCCATCATGCCTTCGCGACCCTCATGGCCCGCCCTTTGAATATGGACTCCTCCCAACACCCCCCCTCTCCCTGACAGAAGTCGTCCCTCTGTCTGTCCTTGTCGCAAATCTGCCAGGGATCGTGGTCTCACCTCACAAGGACCGAGCAAGTGAGTGGACTGAGACTGGGGGTTCTGTGTGGGAGGCGGAAGGGGAGACGCTGAAGCGGAAGCAGGACCGGACCTGCCCCACAAGCCTACCTGTGCCTGTCCCTGCCCCCCTGCCGTGGCTGCTGCTGCTGCTGCTGAGAGGGGGAGGGGCATCAAGGGAACAGCGGGAGGGGGGTCACTTGGGGGGAAGGGATAAGCCCCCCGGGTCGGGTGGGGACGTGGGGTACCTCTGAAGCCCCCCCTACCGACCCGACGTGTGTCTGTGTACCACCCACTCGCAGCCCCTCTGCCCCGAATGTTTCCGTACGGTGTGACACCCCTGGACTGCCTTTCCTCGGGTTCGGATAAGACGAAGGCAGCTGCTGAGGTCACGTTCTGCTGGTCCTCTTGGAGGTATCCCTCTCCCTCTCCCTCCCCATGATGCCCCCTGGGACCCCGAGGAGAGAACACGTGGTTAAGTTTTGCCGGCTCTGTCCACCTCTGCTGCGTCTGCTGCTGGTGGGGTTGGAAACCCCCTCTTTCCCCTGCTTGGCGATGAGGGTAAGACAGAAAGGAGGAGGCACGGCTGACGGCCTTTGCTCCTCGAATTCCCCCCCCACGGGAGGAACTTCCTGGAGAGGAAGTCTTCCTCTGTTGGTGTTGCTGCAGGCTGCTCTTGATGGTTTTGTTCTTCCGGTTCCTCAGGAAGTTCACAGACCCTGTCACGTGCTCGTACACTGCCTTCTCTGATGGGGCAGCGGGAACTGCATGCAGACATACAAGGGACGAAGGAAGAAGGAAGAAGCCGCATGGTGCTTTCGGATCATCCAAAACCATTCAAAGCCAAAGGCCGTGAAAAGAAAAAAAAACACGCGAGAAAGAAACGCGAAAGGAACGACTCGGCGAAAAACGACAGAGTGGCTGAGGGGAAGGAAACGAATCCATGCGACTTGACTTGACTGACGTGGAGGGCAGTAGTGACATGCGACGCACAGCCAGCCGCGGCTGCACCCCTGCAAGCACACACAAAGGGAGATAGAGAAAGTCCAATTTCAAAAAACCGGTCGAAAGACTTCAAGGAGCAGGCAGAAGACTCCGACCAAACGAAAGCCGACTGACTTTTTTTCCATGGGCAAAAAAGCAAGCACGTCCTCTGCAGTTCCCCCCCGGGCGATGCATGAGGGACCCGACGTTCTCAAGGGATTCGACGAAGGTCTGTTCCTCGTCCCCGTCTCCCTCTGTGATCCCACATCGAGGCACGAGGGCACCCGACTCGGAGAACCTCAAGGACACAGGAATAGGAGGCTCGGACTTGGAACGGCGTCTGGTGGACGTGCCGCGTCCTTGCTGTGAGAGGTCGGCAAGAGGAAATCGTCGATCGACTGTGAGAAAACTGTTTCGGAAGAAAAGGCGATAGTCTTCCCAAACACGGAAGTCTTTCTTGGCAAAAGCCAAGACATCCACATCGCCTTCCCCCTTTCCTCTGTGAGTTGGAAACACACCAACGGTAGGCTGGTTCTTCATGTTGGTCTGGCACATAGCTGCGTTTGAAGAAGCTTCGTCCCTTGGCGCAATTTGAGAGGTTGATACCGCGACAGCGACTGCAGGAAGACTCACGGCCAAGTGCTGGCACTGGGTTTGCTAAATTGGTTTTGGTGTTGTGAGGAGCACTGCCACAATGTTTGTCTCGAAGGAGCTTTCCTGTTGCTGTACGCGTACCTGAGTGCGTGACCATGTCACTGTACAGATTGAGACGAAGTAGAAACTTAGTCAGGAAGTAGAGTAAGGTGTGAGGCGGAGAAGGAAACTTAGGAAAGGGAAGCTTTAACCCTAGGGTTCGATAGGCTTTTGAGGGTTGGCTAGAAGCCCTAAACTGAGAACCCAGATGGTTAGAGTGGGCGCCGCCGCAAGCTCTAAATCTAATAATAGTGAGATAAAAAAATAAAATCAAAGGATGCGAAGCGCACCAGTCCCCCGCGTAGACGGATTTTCAATTGTTCTCTTTGCAAAAGTAATCAAACAACAGATCTTG
>JAHBMJ010002197.1:3137-20726 GCA_018398765.1 Chromera velia | reverse complement strand
TAGCCAACAGGTGGAGTCCCGCCCAAATTATCCAGAAAAGCATGAACCCGTCACTATGTATGCGTGCATCAGATGGGTGGCCCCGGAAAGCGACCCGAAAGGCTAAATTTGTATACCATGCATGCGTACGTCATATGGGTTTGCTTACTACTACTCCCCAGCTTTTTCCCGGGGGGGGAGGGGTTCCGTGGCTTTTCCTGCGGGCTGGGGGGGGGAGGAGGGGGTCGGCGTGAGTGCCCGCGGTCGGCTGGCCGGCGTGCGTTAATCGTGCAGCTCTAACTTATTTTTCTTGCTTTCCGGGGCCGTTCGCAAGCTTGCTTATATTAGATTGGGTCTATCACATAATTAAACATGCATGCACGGTCGAGCTACATATGTACATATAGCTACGTATATGTAAACGGGATACACCCAACTAGTTGGGTGAGTGCCTCGGAGGGCATGTGTATAGATGGCCGCAAAAGAAATGTCGGGGCTATGGCGAAAAAAGTGACTGAGCCAGGAATCGAATACCCGAGACCACGCGTATACAAATGGGATGCACTACCGACTAAGCTGCATATCAAAGCATATCGAAGCGCTTCATGGTGAAAGGGCGTGCCAAAGGTATTATTGCATGTGGTGGCCGATCCAACCAATTATTTTGATGCACGCACGTATTTAAAGCCGATTTCTCCCCACTTTTCTTCGTAATTTTGCATGACATCGATCCCTCCGGGCCCCGACCAGGCTGAGCCCTCAATCGGCTGATCTCAGCAAAACTAAATCGTACATATGGTGGCCCCGGAAAGACTGTATTACATATACAGAGTTTTTCATGTACGTTCCTCTCAAGCGTCATCTGAGAGGTCAAGTACTCATTTTCGGGGGGTTCGCACGGTATGTGTATTGCGGAAAATGCTATAACGTTATAGAGGTAAGTTACTGATCAGAGCCGGCCAAGAAAAATCGGCTTTATAGATCTTGACCCCCTTGCACGCCGCTCCCGGAACGTAAACGCACGGCGGTGGGGCCGCGGCGTGTTTCATAGCCGCTGCATGGATGATACCGCATGGTGCTCATATGCACTTGACCTTACTTAACCTAGACAATCAGATCAATAAAGTGCAAAATTCACTGCAAATTGGGTGTATCAGATGTTTAATTCTAGGTGCAAATCAGGTGTATCAGGTGCTTTTTTTGTGGTACATTGTTTCTCCGGTGCACCTTTTCCAAACCGTAGCCCAATTTTTTTTTTTCTCTTTTTTATTCTTTTTCAAATAAAAATACAACCAGTTACTGATTTGACTCTTATACAAGTATTGTGCATTTGTAGCATGACTGTTATTCAATGTTGGTTAGGTTTAAAAAGTAAAAAAAAAAAATGATCTTTTTTTTTTTTTCTTCTAGGCCGCACTATAAGGGTGTCTATGGACCGACTCAGAATCTGGGGTATACGTATATGGACCACTGAGCGAATTAAACGAGCGGCTAAGCGACTTTCGCTAGAGTAGCCCGCCCACCGGGGCTGCTTCAGTAGTACTTTACAATGGACCTTACAACTAGCCTTATAATCGATCTATCCTCTGGATGTATGGCGATTTAACTAGCTGCTCATAGTGCCGAACGAAGCCGCCGACGGTATAAGCCTTTTCTAGGTAATGAACCGCAGAGGGCACCCGGAACATAAACCCTATCCTATCATATAACCTACTTAATTGTAGACTTAATTATATATTTTTTTAAAAAGTTAAATTTATCTTTTAATTTGCAATGGCCAGTCTTTTTTAACCTTTTTAGCCATATACACCATAGTCATACACATTACAATCTTCAATTCATAATTAATAAGTTCCATGTATAAACACAACAAATATTGTTTGGAGAAGTCTCAAATTACCAGTCTCAGTATAGAACTTGAAGCCAAAGGTACTGACGGCACCTTTCTATATGAGGCCATCACTTTGATTGACATCCAAAAAATGGGGAACTTCAAGCAATTTACAAAAATTAGTTTGGCTCAAAAGAAAATCCGCCATCTGCAAAGGCGCGAGGCATTGCTGGCGATCTGTGAAGTGGCCCCACAGCGGGCCCCAGCCTGTTTCCAGCTCGGACGGAGTCCCTGTCTGCAGGGGCACACGCCCCCTTCCTCCTCAACTCGAGAAGGGTCTGGAAGAAGGTCTGCAGATTCTCTTTGTCCTCTGTCGGGAGGGGATCGAAAGCGCCTGCATGCAGGAAGGTCAAGAAATCGGAGGGGTGCTCTCTCTTTCTTTCTGTGTCACGCACACACGCAGAGAGAGAGAGAGAGAGAGAGAGAGAGAGAGAGAAGGAAAAAGACCAAGCCAGCAAGCAAGCAAGCAAGAAAGAAAGAAAGCAACAAAGAAACAAACAAACATGCAGACAAACAAACAAATAAAAAATGCAAAATGAGAGACGGAAGTGTGGGTGGTAAGGGAGAGAGAGTAGACCTCTGCGCCCTCAAAACCAAGAATACAGCTCCCTGTCAAACGAGCAACCAGACCGACAGACCAACACAGCAACCGACAAACAGGTACGACGAAAAAAGAGGTGGGCAGCATGACGAAGCGCTGGAAACACAGAGAACTTTCCCCCAGATGTCAATCACTTTTTGTATACTTTCATTCGACCACACTTCCGTGAAGGTTCATTTGTAACGAAAAAAAGGTCAGAGGCAGAAAAAACAAACCGGCAACGCAGAGCTCTTCCACCCAGCTGACAGCCGCGTCAAAATGTTCTTCACAGCTGAACCCTCCTACTGCGGCTGTATCGAGAAAGTCGTCTGCTCCTCCTGCCCCCTCAACGTCTCTGCACGCGTGCATCCCACACGCAGGCATCTCCACCAGTCTCTCCAGAGCGCTGCGTTGCTGTGAGAATATCCGAGAGAGGATGTGCAAGAGGTACACACGATGTCTGCTTGGCAGACCGGGGTGGAACTGCACACACACACACACATACACACACACACACACACACACACACACAGAGAGAGAGAGAGAGAGAAAGAGGATGGAGGCGAAGGGAAGAGATTCGTTCAGCGATCGAGAGTTCATTCAGGGAAGGCAAAAAGAGCCGCGAATACAGTAACACTATGCGGTGAGAAGGAGAGAGGCTTCTTGGTAACCACGCCAGTCCAGACAGACCCGATTGATCATGCATGTCTCTTCGAGTTGGCCCCCTCCCCCCCCCCTCTCTACCCACTCACCTCGTGTGCAGGGAGTCTAGAGAGATATTCGAGCAGCGCTTTCTCGTTTCCGAATCGAAAGAGAATCTGCAATCATCCACCAAACAGACAAGTAGAGCAAGAAAGTCAACTGGCAGCCACACAGAAGCACTGCTACAGTTCTAAAAAAGAGGAATCCTCCAGGCTAAAAAAAATGTCGTGCAAGTCAAGAGACGCAAGACACTAGAAGCCCGTCATTCGAAGCAAGAAGGCTCCCCTCTGCTTCCAATACTGCATCTAAACCGTGACATGGCAATCACCCGACGCCCTCATTCCCACGCCTGTCCACAAAGCAAAAGAAAAAGCAGCCAGCACCCGACCGACCTCAAATCCAAGATCGGGCCTCTCGTGTCTGAATGCCATCTCCAGCGCAGGCTCTGCAGAAAAACAGATAGGACAGCAATTGAGAACGCAGGACGAGCAGGTCTATAAACAAAAGATGATGAACGCAAAAGACCGATAAGCGTGAAGAGAAAAGGGTAACAGGGGAAAGCTTCAGTTAGACAAAAACGGGATCTTACTCATTCCTGCACTCTCCCTCAAGACCAACCGAGATAGTCCGCGTCCTCTTCCCTCTGCCCCGTAGAAGGCCGAGGTACAGGTCTCTTTGCAAACCGCTCCTCGAGACCCCTTAGAGACTCCACCGACGCACTCCCCCCTCGCCAGACAGGTGTCCTTCCAGGGGCAACCTCCAATACCCCCAGATATGTGTTTTCACCCCTGTGAACCCCTCCAGAGAGTGCACCTCCACCCTTGACCTCATCCCGCATGCTTGCCCGCTCCTCCCACGCACCCTCTACGTCCCTTCTCATGCACTGTTCTTGGAGGAAGTCCTGGCGGCTCATCACAAATGTTTCTGCAGCAACCACGGCAGTGCCAGAATCTGGAGGAAGCACATCAACTCCTCTGAGAGACACCCGACTCTCTTTCCGTGAACTGTGGGAAGAATGTCGAAAATTGCCATCGGGGAGGGAACTGGGGAGAGGGGCCGTGCCTCCACTGCCCCTGCTGTCTTTCCTCCGTTCTCCTTCTGTTCTCCGTCTGCTGTCTTCTTTGAATGGTTTCGGGGGACTCTGAACCTTCTTTCGAAGTTTCCAAAGACCGGAGGTGGACTCTCCTGAGGCAACACAGCCTGAGTCCTCATGAGAGAGACCTCCAAAGTCTCTGTCTGATGACTTCCTTTCTTTATACTTTCGGGGAGATCTCCCGCCCTCTCTTCCGCGTTCTCTTGCTCTTTCTCTTCTGTCGGATCTCTGGTGTTTTCTTTCCGAGGGGGAACGGGACGAGCGTCTCCTCGGGCTTCTATGAGACGCTCGACGAGGGGAGGGAGAGGGGGTTTGGCTTGACCTTCTGTGTGCGTTTCTCGTTGGGGAACGCTCACGGCTGTGGCGGCGCCTCTGTGAGGATCGGGTGGACCTCTGGGGAGAGTGGGAGCGTCGGGGGGAGGAGGAATCCCTTGTTGATCTGTGACGGTTTCTGTAGTGGGAAATTGAAATGGACTCTCCCCTTCTGCGTGTATGCCTGCTGATGCTCCTGCTTCGGGAAGCTCCTGTCCTAGACTGGAGCATTGACGACCTCCGTGGAGAAACCGAGGGGGAAAGGGAAGCCCTCGGAGAGAGGCGCCGTCGCCTGGTTCTTGACTGAGATCGGGATCGGGGGGAGAGACTGGCTCTGGGCCTCGGTGAGAGGCTGTGGAGGTTGCAGTGATGACGGGGGGCGCGTCCACAGACAAAACGGGTGAAAGAGCCAGCGAGGGGCCTGCGAGGGGAACCGGAACGGCTGGGTGAAGGCGAAGGGGAGCTGCTGCGGGGAGAGTGACATGTGTCGTAGTTGGGCGGACGGGAGGGGGAATGACCGTGGTGTCGTCGGCATGAGGGAGATTTGCATCTGCATCGTTTCAGAGGGGATTGACGATGCCGTATTGGCATGAAGGCAGACAGATGTCTTGTCTTTGTCAAATCTCCACAGTCGTGTGAAGCGTCTCTCATCGATTTTCGGGAGGTTTGGGTCTGTTTGGTTAGACCGTCTGGTGCAATACTGGAGGCACTTTTTTGACTTCTACTGCGATGTCTGGAGGGACAGCGACAGCGAGGAGGTTTCTCTCCGCAGTGCTTGCATGTCCTCCGAGCCCTCCTTTTTCGGGCATCTCTCGATGCGTCGCGAGTAGGGGACATGGAAGCAGAAGCTGAAGGTGATCTGCCTCGTGTAGAGCGTGACTCAGACCGCGCTCCTGATTTCTTCTTTGCGTCTGACACTGATGACCCCCCTGTAGTGTGTCGGCGGTTTGGTAGGGTTAGATCGGAAGCAACAGAAGCCCTTCTCCCCCCTTCCTCTTTCCTGGACGGTCGCCGATCTCCTTTCGATGAACCTTTTTCCTTCTCCCGGTCGCTCTTCTTTTTGTCTTTTTCTTTTTTCCCTCCCTTCCTATCAGGGGAAGACGAGTCAGAGAATCTCGAGGAGGCCCTTCTAGGAGGCAAATCACTTGCACTCTCGTGAGCGCTCTGTGTGGAGGAGTGTCGTCTCCCTTTCTCTCTTCCTCTTCCCCTCCTATCGGATGATGTGCCGTCTCCTGAGGGCAATGCGAGGGAGGGGATGCCTGAAGCAATGCTGGATCGGTGGCCGTCTCGCCTGTGAGCAGACGAGGACGCGGGCGGCTGAGGGGGGAGGGAAGAACGACGGTGACCTCCAACTTCGCTAGGGGGGTTCGGCATATCTGCGGGATCGATAGAGACGCTATCTCTTCCTCGTCTCCTTCCTGGTGAGACCGTTGTTCTGTCTCCGTCTTGTGACGTTGCCTCAGATAGCGGAGAGGAAGGGCGACGGTTATGGTCTTTGTAATTGGTTGCTGAAATCCTTTCTCGGGTGTCCGTCTCGCGCAGTCTGCCTGGATGAACGTCTTCGTCCTCCTCCACTCTTTGTCTATCAGTGTCAGGAGTCCCGTCAATCGACACATGGGGACGTCTGGGCCGACCTGTCGGGTCTCCCCTCGCATCCTTCAAGTCACTTTCCTGACGTCGTGGAAGGGTCCACTCACGTCGATATTCCTGCTTGTCTGTGTCCCACTCACTCTCTTCGTCGCGTACCTCTCTTTCTCTTTCCCGTTCCCTGTGGCTACGATGTTGATCCCTCTGCCTTCTATCCTCATTCGATCGCCTTAAACCTCCCCGGTCTTCCCTTTGAGCGGGACGCATGTCATAACACGACTGCCTTCCACCATCCCCCCGAAATTCAGTCTCTGCGCTCTCTCCTTTCTCCCCCCCTTCTCGTCGGGATTGCCGCGGCTCAGGAAGGCGGCTGATGACCTCACCTGCAGGTGGGTCAGGGAGGTGAGCGTAGGAGTAACTCGGAGAAAAGGGTCCTGGGCCTCCGTCGGGAGTTCTGCGGCCTTGGAGGTCGTCGGACTCTTCACGATCAATTTCGACTGCGCTGTATCCAGGCTTGCTTTGTCTCACCCCTCTTTCTGCTAAGGCCTCTGAGAGGTCAACGGGTATGTCGACTACTTCCCCTTTTCTCTCGTTTCTAGATATTAGTCGAGGGTGTGCGGGTGGCGAGGGAAGGAGTCGGAAGGATGACACAGAACCTGCGTGCAGACCTCCGGGTCCCACGAGCACTTTTTCGTCATGTATGTTTTGTTGCACTCTCCCCTCCCTGTCCATCGTAGTACCATCGAAATTTCTGTGCTGCATGGCGAAATGAACCCCTCCCCTTCCCCCTTCGCCCCCCGGATCCAAAACTCCAAAGCGATCTCTTCCTAGCGATTCCCGCTCCTGTCTATACACAACCTGTTGATCTCCCCCCCGAACAGGTGGAGAGACCTCACCGCGGAGGTCCTTCAAAGAATCCCCCGGACGCTCGGACGGGGGAAGAAGCATCATGACTACCTTCTCACTACTTCCGTCCCCTTTTCTCCCCTCCCTTAACCTGCCATCATACGTGGAGTCTCCGTATGTCTCCCTTGTATGTGTTCTTCGATGCTCTTCTCTGTGGCTTCTGTAGTCATCTCGATTTCTCCGTCGCTCATCTCTGCGGTCGTTTCCACGAGGACTGCTGGAATCGTCGCCTGGACTGTCAAAGGGATCATCTTCGTTTCTCCGGTCTCTATGTGACCGTCGGGACCCCCTTCTATCACCCCTGTCGTCCTTTCGGGGGGATTGAGGGGAACTTCCACCCCTCTTTCGACCGTCTGACGAACCACGAGGGCTTTCATCATCACCCCGGAGGTCTTTACGTGTTTCTCTAGGACTACCTTCTCTTGGAGATCGGGACCTGCCGCGATCTCTATCTCTTTGGCGGTCATCAGAGGAATCGAGGGTGCTTCCCCTGCCCCCCCCACCGGGATGCCTCCTTGAAGGCCTCGGGCTGGCTCGGTCACTCTCACTCCTACCTCTGCCCCCTCTGTCTGACCGACGGGGACTTTCTCTCTGCCCTCTTCTGTCTGTTCCAGACCCACTCGGACTTCTTTCACCGTCTCTACTGCGATCTCTGCCATCTCGGGGGCTTCTACTACGGCTGCTTCGATGCCTGCTGTCACGTCTCCCACTAGACGACGGTTTTCTCTTTTCGGAAGGACGACGGTCGCTTCTGCTATCTCTGGAGGTATCAGATCGACGTGGAGATGATGAACGACCTCTCCTTCGATCATCTCCCCGAGAGTCCCTCCCTTCCTTGTGGCGCGCCCTCGAATCGCGAGAGGCGCGACGGGACCCTCCACTCGACCGGCTGCTCCGAGACGAAGAACGACGTCTCTCTTTCGTCTTTTTTCCGTCTCTACCCCTTTCTTCCCTCCCGCTGTTCTTCTCTCGCTCCTTCCGATGCACAGAGTCCGATCGTCCCTTCCGAACGCTGGACCTCTCTGAAGACCCTCTACTGCTTTTGCTACCAGCACTGCGTCGCCTGTCTCTATCCTTCTTGTCCCGCCGTCCTCTTTCCCGGTCCCCGCTTCTCTTTCGATCGCCCTCTTTCGAAACTTTGGAAGACGAACGGGAGGATACACTGCCAGAACGCCTCTCTCGTGGCGGGGAACGAGAACGGGAGCGGCTTGTCCGCCGTTTGCCATCGTCCTTTTTCCTTCGGTCAGTCTCCCTGCAAATAGGCACACACACACACACACAATCGACAGAAAGCATGATTTTGATAACAACACAGCGCTGCGAGGTCCCACTCTTTTGCATTTCGCGATTCGATAGCATGACCGGCGTTTTTGGAGACGTGGCCTGAGAAGCGATCTTGAACAACGTCAAATTTCTTGATGAATTGGTAAGAGAAGACACAAAATGTCCCCACCCGCTGCTTTGTGTCGAATCGCTCGATCTCGATCTTGACCTTCCCTCTTTGGTCTTTTTCTTCTCCCTCTTTCCATCTCCATGGTCTCGATTGTCGCTCACATCACTTCCAGATCTCCCCTCTCCCTTCCCGCCGTCTGTTTTTCTGTCTCGAGTTTTTTCCTTCCTTCCTTCAGAGAGCCCGTCTCTCCTCCTGCTGGAGTTGCTGCAACCAAAGAGGAAAGGGGACAGACGACCTTGAAGAGGGAACAGAAAGACAGAAAGCTGTCCTGGAAGAAATCCGATTATGCAGAGTTCGAACTGAGGTGACTACGTGACCAGATCTCGGCGGAAAGTGAAACTCGTTGCCGCTCATTGCAGAATCACGAGACACACTCACTCACCTGTTTCCATCAGAATGATTGTCGTGACCTTCCTGCCGACGCCCTTTGGAGTCGTGTTGACGTGCTTTTTCGCGTCGGTCACTTCTGCGTTCGTCACCCTGACTTGCGCCGTCTCGCATTCCCCCCCCCTCATGCTGACTCGCACTGTCACGCCGATACCCTCTGTCCCCCTCATGCTGGCTCCCTCCATCCCCTCGAGACCTCGAGTCCTCGCATTGGCTCGTGCTCTCACGACGCTGCCTGCCTCCGATCTCCGACTGGCTGCTGCTCTCTCGTCGGCCTGCCTCCCCTCTCCCGTCCATCGTGTCAGTCCCTGTCCCCGTGGCAGTGGCTGACGAGGACCCTCTCGGAGTGAGAGAGCCTGGGAGGACTGTTCCATCATTGTCTGTTGTCATCGTGCTGCCCTCAACAGGCCTCCGCCCCGTCCTCCCATCACCAACACCTCGATCCTCTCCCCCCCGCCAGTCACTGCCACCTACACCCCGGTCTTGTGACGGCCTTCTGTAGCCGTCGTAGCTCGTTGACGCATCAGAACGGCGTCGCTCAGTGCTTGTCATCACCCCTGACGAAGTCCCCACACTTGCGCTTGCAGTTGCGGTGTGAAGCGCGTCTGTGGCAGAGTCAGTGGTGAGTGTGGATGCCTGAATATGCGCATGTGCGCTTGTGGGAGCAGTACTGATTGTCTGGGAGTCTCGTGTCCTGGTCATCGAGTCAGTTGCCGTCTCGGTTGCTCTCGACTCCCGAGACACCCCTGAAGTCCCAACTGTCGACCCTCTCCTGCGACTGTCTGAACGTGAACCTCGTCTCCGATCTTCCCCCCCTGACCTTCTGCTATCCCGACTGGACCTCGACCGGCTGCTTCTGGAGTCTGCTGCAGACGTTGCCGCATCCCTTCTATCACGTCCTTTCCGACGGCCCCTGTCACCCCGGTGGGACTCTGTGGACACCCCGATGGAAGCCAGGGAGTCTCTTCGTTTGGACCTCCGGGGTGACTTTGAAGAATCCTGACTGTCGCGTCCCGTGGAACGGGTCGACCGGAGGCGATCACGAGGGGACCTGGACCGGGAACGGGAGTGCGAACGGTCCGCGCTCCTCCTCGAGGTGCTCCGTGCTGTGTGGCGGTACAGAGTGGAGCCTGCATGCATGGAATTCAGGCCGCGGAGAGATAAAAGAAAAATGCCAGCGGATGAGTTCCTTTCTCTTTGAAGCCTCTAGCGCCATGCATCGTTTAAAATGGAGCAGAAGAACTAAGTGCGATAGAATGGTCTAGGCAGTCTTGTTTCTTTTTTTCTTCGGAATGCCGTCTCTATCACCAACCTGTCTTCATGTTGCTTCGTTGTGTGCAGAGGAACTTGAGGTATGCACTTCCTTCGTCTCGAAGAGAGAGGCGCCTCCCGGGTGGAGGGACGCAATCAGAGACGGGGAGGCGCTCCCACGCGCACTGGGCGTACTTGACTGCGGCCTGCAACTTGGAGTTTCCCCGGAGGAGCCTGCAGGCAGTGAGCCAATCAATCGGGCAATCAATCGGTCGAAGTGGAGGGAAAAGGTGAAGAAAATGGGAGCATCGAAATGGAAAAGAAAGGAAAGGCTCGTTTGTCCCCAAAACTCCAACGAGGTCCAGAGAGACAGATTTGAAGCCCCGTAGAACGTCAGACAGGCGTACGGCACAGCAAAACAAGAGAAACAGATGGATGCACGCAAAGTGCAAAGACCGACCTCAGAAGAGGAAAACCGTCGAGGGCCTCCAGGACGTCTTTCTTCACCTCACAAAGTGCGACTCCCGCAAACGCGAACGGGTCTCCTGTACCTGCCAGCGGGGTAGACAGAAGAGTGTCCGTTGCTGTACGAGTCTGCTTCCCCCCCGACAGCTGACTGCTCTCCGCCCCCGTGCTCTTTCCACTCGTTCCCCCTGTGCGGCTCACAGTCACACCTCCGGATGTGACGGTAGTACATCCCCCCATCCCTGTAGGGTCCTCAGATGCCAATCCCAGGGTGTGAGATGGAGAAGGAGACCGGGACATGGACACGCTCCCTGCCAATGCCCGGAGAACTCGGGCCACGTGCCCCAGCACGGCCGCACAGACCGTAGCGAGGTCAGCGGAGAGAAGCACAGGCCTGGGGAGGCCCTGGAGGCGGGACATGTCTGCCGGACTCAGGGGGCCGTCTGCATGCATGGAGAGCAGAGTAGAGCAGAGCAGTGCGGGCAGGGGCATCGGTGGAGGAATTCGGCTAGTCAGTCATTCACTTGTCTGCATTTCACGTTAAGTTCGAGATCCGTTTGGCATCAAAACGAAAGTGGTCGCTGGTCACATTTTCTCCCCTTCTCTGTAACTTGGCCATTTGAACGAACCAAAAACCCAATAAATCTACGAAAGCCTCAGCTCTACTTGCATGAAAGTAAACGATGGACACTGTACTGTCGAACGACACCTTCTTTGTCTCACCAACAAGCTAATCGACCGACTAACTAACTGACCAGGCACAACCTCAGAAGGCACGTCGACCACGCTGACTCCAGCCGGCAGTCGGGGAGGCTGCCTCAGGTGATGCACACAGAGACCTGTCAGAGGAGGGAGGAAAGGGGCAACCTGCAAGAAGCAAGAGATAAAGAGCCACCACTCACGCAGATGAACACGAGGAGGGGCGCATTTTTCGAAGATGAAACAAGCGGGAGCACTGTTTGAAATGTTTGAGACATGGCCGCATGCTTCTGCACTGTAAAAGGATTTCACACAGCCGTTCTTGTTGTCCTGTTTCTGTTTCATTCTGCCTTCAACTCACCTCTCGTGCGCATTCCAGGATCAAGGGTGCGAGGGCCTGCAATGTCACCATGCAGAGAGGAGAGAGAGAGAGAGAGAGAGAGAGAGAGAGAGAGAAAGAGAGAGAAAGAGAGAGAAAGAGAGAGAAAGAGAGAGAAAGAGAGAGAGAGATGGAGAGGAATGAGGGATCAGCGAGATTGCCTGCCAAAGAAGAATGATTCAGGCTGCGGATTTGCGGCAATTCACTCACTACCCGCATCTGCACTGCATGTATACAGACAGGCATTGCACAAAGGCAGGAATGAGGATTCAAAAACCGGCAACAAGCAAGGCGCCAGATTGCATGTGTCAAGAAGAACCGCAGGGCTTCCGTCAAACAGGAAAAACGGAGAGGGGGCTCGGGGCAGAGCAATGTAGATGGGAAAGCAGAACAGATCTCAATGAATACACTTTGCAGATCGACCTACCCGGAGTAAGTGGGAGTGCAGTGTGTAGTTCCACTTGACTGCCGCGATCAGATTTTCAACGAATGCCTTCATCGCATCGAGCGCGGCAGACCCAGCTTCAAGCTGCAGACGGGACAACAAGACCAGCATGGATCCATGTTTATTGGTAAGAAGACCCCCCAAAACCACATTTCCTTCCTTGACAGCAGCCAATTCATGTCTCTGATTGCCAGGTAAGAGAGGAGAAAGGCTCCTTCCTCGACACAAAAGGTAGCTGACCGTTTCTCCCGCCCCTTCGCTGGTTCCTGTCTGGTTCAACTTGGACGCTTCACCAGACTGCAAAGAAAACAAAAAGAAATGGAGAATCAAGTAAGAGTGAGTAGGCGGAGGACTGATGAGAAGCCTTTCCAAGAACACCCTGTGAAGAAAACACCAGAACGCCACAAGGCTGCCTCAACGTCTTCGTTATTCCTCCATGCACTCATGATCCCAAGAATATAAAATTTCAATTCAACAGCAAGACCTCCTCGCATCATCACGTCCCCCCTCTATCTGACCTTTCCAGTCCCAGTCCCAGATGAGCCCCCTCCAGTTCCAGTGTCTCCCGTCTCGTTTGTTCTTCCTGTGGCCGTCTGCAAAGGGACAGACAGACAAACATGCAGCGCTTTGCTTCACAGACAGGAAAGAAACATGAAACACAGGACTTTGGGAAGGGTCACAAACCTGTCTCAAAAACGAGAGGAATAAAAGGCGGACCGTAAGGGAAGAAGGGGGGTGAGAAGAGGATCTGCTTACAGCTGTTTGTGTTTGGTCTGTTTCTCCGGTCTCTGTTCCGTCTGCTCCTTCCGTTTTTGTCTCCGCCGTTGCAGACGCTGCAGAAGTCTTCTCTTCTGTCCCCGACCCTCCAGTGGCCTTCCCCTTCCCCTTCCCTCCCGTGCCGCCCTCACCCCCTCCCTCAGCCATGGATCGGAGACCGAAACGTCTGGAGAGACCGCGAAATGCCGCAGAGATGTGGGGGGAGACGGCCGCAAGACAAACCGCAGCACCCTGCAGGTGTTAGAGGGGTGGGTGGGAACAGTGAGAGAAGGAGGGGGGGAGATGGATGGAGAGAGAGAAAGAGGTAAACAAAGTCTGGCAGAAGCACGCGAATCTTTGTTTCTTTTTCATTCCGTTCGCCCACGGACAAGCAAACACTCCATGAATTTTGATATCGACGGACTTCCTTCCCTCAACAGGATCCCTACCAACTCCCTTCCACAAGGTTGTGGTCTTCATCTTCTCCCTTGGCTTCGCTTGACTTTATTTAGATTGGGTAACAAGAAAGAGAAAGCCTGCTGATTCAGGTCCCCACTGACCTCTTTGACATGAAGATTTGCACCGCTCCCCTGGTCTAACAGGGGGATGAAGACGGCAGCGAAGAGGTCGAGGGTCCTGCAAGAGAGGCACGAAAACACAGCGAGAAGCACAAGCATAAAGGGATGACAGCACAGCCGAGGGTTGGGTCGACAGGTCAACAAGGGAACCAGACACTCGTTCAAAATTGTCGACAAGTTACATCGAGCACTTCGAAACAGTCTGCGCACATGCATACCCACGCACACAAGTAGTGCAGACCTGCAAAAGATGCGCAGCCCCGCGTAGGTGTCTCCCTCGGCCTCTAGATCGTCTGATGCCGCCGCATGTTGCCAGATATGCGCTGCCGCTCTGCCTGCCGTCTCTTGGACCTCTTGGAAGACCCCGCACCCCGCGATGAACCGCAGGAGCTGCTGGAGGAGTCCGTAGCTCAGACATTCGCCGTCTCTGCAGAGAGAGTGGACACATTTGTACATTTGAATCTACGGGTCAATGTTGCATGTGTGTGCGAACCGAATTCTCAAGGCCCCGTGAGAAAAATTAGCTTAGCAGCTGAGGGAAACACTTTCGATGTCTGCAGAGATGGGGTCGAGAGAGAGGAGGGAGAGAAGACAGAGACGGTATGAAAGAAAAACGAGCTACCACAGTCGAGGGAGGTGTCTGGATCTGCTGACTGACCTGCAGAGGCGCTTCGCAATGAAGGGCACCAGGCCGAGGTGTCCCTTTTTGGAAGAAAGTCTGGCGAAGGGTCTGCAGTTGACAACTGTCCGAATGACGAGAGGCAGGTCGTCTTCCCGGACTCCATTTATGAGCTCCCGCAGTTCGTTCACTGCCAGATAGAGCGTGTCTGAGTCCTCCATCTTGTGGAGGGATCGAAGGATCTGTCGCTGAATCTCTTCAGGAGGCAGACCCCATCTGCAGAGCGAGCGCGTGTTGATGTGTATGTATAGATGAATACATACAAGGAAAGAGGAGTAGGGAGGGCTGTGGGAGAGAGAGAGAGATCCATGAAGTAGAATGGGTCAGAAGACTAGACAGAAAAGTGAACGGGCTTTCTACAGTGACGAAGACGAAGCTGCATGGAAGCAGTCGACGAGTGGTCTTCTTCCGTGGAGTGGAATGCAAAGATAGATGCTTTGAGATATCACGGAGTTGAAAAAAAGATTTTAAAAAACGATCATAGACTGATACACAGCTCAACCCTTCGGATTTTGACTGTCGTTCGAGCCCATTAGAGCGTCATGTGATAGGCAAAACCCAACGACAGAAGACAAAAGAAAGAGAACGACAGATGCTGCAGACCAACCGATGGCAATTCCACGCCGTCTCGCCGAGGTGCTTTTGCATGTCGCTGACAGCTCCAGACGAGACAAGGGAAGCGCCTGTGAGGCGTCGCATTTGACCTTGTGGGAGCTCTGTGAAGTTCGCACTCGCACCGAGGAGGCCTTTCCTCGGCCTGGCTCTATGTCGTGGAACATCATACGCAAGTGCATTGAGAGGTCTGGGGGGTGACTGGGCAAATCGGCTGCTGTGGGGTGAGGGGCTTCTGCTCATCAGATGAGGAACCATCTGCATTGGGTTCAAGTGTCCATTTGGGTTTTTGGGTTTGAAAGGTTTGATTGGAGCTTTTTTCAATGAAGTCCTCTCATCCTTGGATGCTCCACCAGAAGCGTTGCTTTGCGGCGGTACAGACGCTCCTTTGCTTCTTGACTGGGAACTCGAGGCTGGTCGTGTGTTTTGCCTCTCTTTCTCCCTCCCACGATCACTGCCCTTAACAGAGGGAGACCTGGAACCTGGAGGAGAGGGCGTCTTCCCTTTTTCCTTATCAGACATCGCAATGTCCGCTTTATTTTTGTTGTCGGACGAGAAAAACTCCTGAGTTTGTTCTTTCACGGCAGATGGAAGGAGAGATTCAAACAGCTAATGAGAGGAAATAGAAAATGGGTGAATGCGACGTTTCTTTATCTCTAAAGAATCGAGTCGGCTGTCCGCTCACTTCTTCAAGTACACGTGGTGATGGTGGGTCGATTCCGCATGCAATCGGTGTTGTTTCACGCCAATGTGTTGTTTGTTCGCCATTCTCCCCGCCAACCGGACTGCGCAAGGGTAATTCCGAAATCCTGTCATCTACAGCTCGTCTCAGGCTCTTCAAGCAACTGAGCATACACAGGAGTGATCACCAGGACAGGATCAGCGGTCCGATCGAGCAGATTTTCGTACTCCTTGAGACAGTCTACATGCATGTTCGATACTGCATGCAATAAATCGCGAATAAATTGCATGGTTTTCGCTCGTAGATAAAAGCTGCGCGCCCACCCACCCAGCCTGTCGGGAATTTAGATTTTGTCACGATGGAACCCTCAATTTCAATGTCACACAAATCAGAAAGTCGACTTCAAAATTCAAATCCCAAGGCTCGAAGCCATTACTGGCAGAGATTGGCAGAGAAGCAAAGAGAATGCAATACAAACCTGCGAGCTGACATGTGAAGATTATCGCAAAGCACCGCACAGTGCAGTCCGCAACGTGATCGGTTCTGTCATTTACTTCTGTGGCCGTCTCTCTGTTTTAAATTCTGTACCGCAACACAGAAGCTTCTATATACATTAAAATCCCGTCCTTCGAGTAGAGCATACATCAATCGTTCATTTCACCCTCATTCTATCTGGTGGCTCACTTTGCCTTCCTTCCGTTCCTTTCCTTTCCTTTCGTTCTTTCGTTTTTGGGAGAAATGCCGCAGTTCGTTCCAGTTCATGATCCTGAGAGGCCTCGGTGCGAGCAAGACGAAAATGACGAAGAGTTCAAAAAACACAGACAGTTCGACAACCCGTTCGGACAGACTTCTTCCTCGTGGGACGAACGGAACCAGAGAGAGAAGAGGGACACAAAGTCAGTGAATTTGCAGAACAGCCAAACCCTTTTGTTTCTCGTGCTGCTTTTTGTCTTCCACTAGTCCTGAGTTTTCGTCTGCTTCTGTGTCTCTTTGCAGAGAAGACCGTGAGCTTCGCGAGAAAGAAGAGGCAGAATGGAGAAGACGAAAGGCACAAGACCGTGAGGACGATAGAAAGAGAGATGGACGCCGTTCTCGGTCCCGCTCTCGTTCCCGAGACTCGGACAAAGGCTCCACCGAGTCTCGTGGAGAGGACGAAGGGGGGGACGTGGGAACTGTCTCTCAGCACACCGCAGCTGCTCTAGACAAGGACGATCAGTTCGACTATGTGAGCACTCGGGACAAGAAGACTATGGGAGGCTTCAGTGCCTCGACTGCGGCAGCGGTGAAAGCTGCGAAAGGTGGGGGGTCGGGGTTGTGTGAGGAGATTGCCGAGGAGACGTCTGCTCAGGAGGAGAGAGAGGCAGCACGAGAAGCTCGAGCAAAGAAAGCAAAAGATGGGATGACAGAGGAGGAGAGAGTCATGGCTGCAATGGGCCTGCCGGTGAATTTCTCCTGAGCTGTCAGTCGGATAGCGACTGTCAGACTGGCCGACACTACGGAAAACGGGGGGAATTGCAACAGTATGTTGACAAGTGTGTATTCTTGGGTGCCTAGGCGGAGACCAGCGTTGACCACCAGGCTGATTGTCACCCCTTTGTCCTTAGCGAAGCGACTGAAACGGCCAAACAATTGCGGCAAAATGAAGAAAGAAATTGTGTTGCATGCAAAGTGTGTGGAGGGAATGGAAGTAGATAAGCACGCGCCGTTTGAGGGCAAAGTATTTTGCTTGCGTGCAAAGATTCGCGCACAAAGGGAGGACAAGGAGAGGGAGATATGCCTGCAGAGATGGAAACGAGGAGGCGAGGATACATGTGGGACTGACGCAGGGATCGTGGGAACGAGGTACTTGTTAAATAGAGGACCATGTTTGGGTGGGTGGGTGGGTTAATGTTGCCTGCACTGAGAACTTCAACATGCACACGTGAACTTCTTACACTGAGGGTAGGCTGGGGCCCGTGAGTAGGCAGGTAGGTCGACGAGAGCTGCGATAAGTCTTTCGACCCTCAAGACTGACCAAGTTCATTGTGCCAGGCTTCAGTACATGGTGCGTTGCCGAATTCTCCCTTTGTGATTGTTCATACCCCTAGAGCTCCTTAATTTGTGGCCCTTTGATGCTGTCTGTTTATGTCTTATGTCCTCTGTCTCCCCCCCCC
>JAHBMJ010002196.1:6047-21388 GCA_018398765.1 Chromera velia | reverse complement strand
TTCCTCTCTACCTTCCTGCGCACGAAGCGCATTCCCATCGCTGTCTACCCCCCAATCCACCTCAACGTCTTCAGCGACAGGGGATGGAGGCACACCCCCTCTGTCTTCTCTTTCCTCTCTCTTTGGCAGCCGTCTGGCCCCCCTTCTGGGCTCTGAATCCCTCTCTGCTTCCTCTCTTTCTTCTCTCTCCCCTTCCTCTCCCCCCTCCTGCTGTGCATGCATCTCGAGCTGACCTGTCTGAATTTGTATGCCTGCAGGGCTCTGAAGGGGAAAAGAGAAAGGCTGTGCACCTCCTATGTCCGATAACATAGAAGTTGCAACATAACGCTCACACAGTCGAGCAGCCGTGTGAGAGACAGAAGGAAAGAAACGAGCAGACGCGAAAGAAGAAGAGAACTTTGCAGGAGGACGATCTCCCGCATCGTAAGACACCTCCTCAACATTAACATCCGAGAAGGCCCCATCATCCACCTCATCTGACCCCCTCCTCTCACCCCCCAATCCCGGAGACACCCCAGAAAGAGAAGGAGAAGACGAGTAAGAAGAAAAAGAATCATTCATATTCCCTCCCCCTTCGATTCCCCAGGAGAAGAGAGAGAAGAGTCAAACAGTTTGCGATCCATGCCTCTCCACGCAACAAGTGAGACAGAAGAGGGAGGAACACGAATAGGCTTCCAACCATTGTTCTTTCTAATTATTACCTTCACCACATTTGAATTTTCGATTCCTCCAAAGAAGCCCTCGACACCATGCACAGGCTCTTCGTCTTTCTTTCTCAGACGGGCATCGTATATACACACACGATCACCAACAGTGATGGAAGGAATCTCTGCTGCACGTTCTTCTCCAAAGAAAGCATAAATAGGGGACTTACCGGTAACAGTCGAGACGCAATTGTTCAATTCTTGAACCACTCCCTGGAACAGCCACTTTTCGGTGTAGGGGGGAAGACCGGTTTGTCTCCTCACCTTCCGAAGGAGACGCTTCACTGTCCGATTTGCTCTCTCCCCCTGGCCCTGATGTTGAGGGGTGTAGTCCGCCCCCCTCCAGTGAAAAATTCTCTCTTCCTGACAAAAGTGATCATACTGCCCTTTCTTGTCCCCCGAGAACTCTTTTCCATTGTGACAGTCTGTCTGTACAACCTCCATCTTTCCACACCGAGGCTCAAAGCGACGCACGACTGAGCAGAGATGTCTGACTGCCTGTGCCTTACATCTAAGAATCTGCCCATCCATCAGTCTTCCTTTTCTTTCAGTTAGAAGACTTGCCGGCACCCCCCCAGACAAAAAAAGAAGATCTTGTGTCCAATGAGATCCTAATCTCTCTGGTACCCCCCCTCCCTACCTGGCTGGTATCCGTCTCATCTCTGCATTGACCTCTCTGCACTCCCTGCAGTTAATTCCTTTTCTGCACTCTTCTACCGTCACTCGGTGTACCATGCCTTTCTCTCTGAAGCATGCATAGAGCCGTCTCCCTGTCGCATGCCCAAACCTACCATACCACAAATTCAACTCTGCAGGGGACATGTGCTCTGTACATTATTGTGTCCACGAGACGGAAAGCTTCGCCTTGTCGGGCATCCGCTCCCTGGCAGCCTCATCGGTACCTGAAGAAACAAAAGAAGAAGAATCTGAAACAATGGTCAGGTACACACAGTCCTTTCTGTCTGTACTCAAATAAGATTCAGAGGGAGGAGAAGAAGACGACGGAGAGAGAACACGCACTACATGCACCCCATCTCTCTCATACAAACGAGCTCTCACTGCACCACCCCCCTTGCCAGGAAATTCAACCCAAAAGGGAGGGTCCACTTTCTGTATCCTGTAACCCCTCACTGAGAGGAGAGACACAGGGACTGACGATTCGAAGGCCCCTCTCAGAAGAGGATAAACGGGCTTTCCGTCCACCCCCTCAAGCAGAGGTGATGCCTCCACCTCCTCAGCATACACCATCTCTCCCCCCGAGGCCTCCTCATACCTGAACTCACAGGGCCTGCGGGAAACAATCGAGTCTTCGAGATCCCCCCCAATCAAATGCCGACTACAACCCATATCGGCAACAGGGGACTTCTTTTTCCATACCCATCTCGACTCCCCTCTGCTCCCCGCTGCCCCCACACGCTCTTTCCTTTCCTCCTCTCCACTCCACCTGTGTCATCGTCATCGCTGAGGGGGGCAAAAGAATTTTTGAGGCGGATCCCCCCTCCAACTTGCGCACCCTTCTCAAAGCCCGAGCGTGGTCAAGCGCTGCTGCGCCCCCCCCCCCTGGTCCCCTGCCCCCCATTCTTCTTGCAGACAGGGGCCTTGTCCCAATGCCCCTTCTCCCCACATGCCCTGCAGGGGGAAGCACCGTCGAGGGTGGCTCTGCAGGTGCTGACGTGTCTATTTCCACACGTCTGACAGACAAGAGGGGAGTCTTGTAAGCCAGAGAAGCTCTGCCCCCCCCCATTCACCCCCTCGGCCGCCCTGTTTGCCCTCTCCACACCCTGTGAACCCCTCTCCCTCTCGTGCTCCTGCAGCTCTGTCTGGGGGCTGTCCGTCAGAGCAAATTTCTTGAGGATCTTTCGCAGCATCGAAAATTTGATGCGGGAAAGAGAGAGGTCATTGAGTTCGGCAACGTTGTCCGACTCCTCAAACACTTCGTCGGGAAGAGCACGAAGGACCTCCTTGTGCTGGACTCAAGTGAACGAATTCAGGACGTTGGGGACGAGACCGTCTTCATCGATGTGGTACTTCTCTTTGGATGTGTCACGAAGAAGCTCATCCAGCCTCTTATGAATGGTGTAGTAGGAGAAAACGAGACCAGAGCAAACAACGGGGAGGCCGTCCTTGTCCACCTTGTCACAATGATACGGGAAGAACTGAATGTGAAGGGCGATCTTGCTTTCAACCCTGAAGATGAGAAGACCGTACTCTTTTTGGAGTGCGCGGGGAATGTTCTCGGCAAGCACACCCCGATCCAGCAATCTCTGGATGTCACGGTTCACCTCCAAGTTCTCAAGCTTATCGAAGCAGACCTTCATTTTATTCCTCCAACTCTCATCTGAAATAAAGCGTTCTCTGGGTAGCTGGTCGTTGCAAAAGTTCTGCCACTTCTGCTCCCACTCCTTAATGTGCTGCTTGTTCTGCATCTGAGGCACAGCACCGAAGTCAACTTTCACGTAGCAGTAGGAAGAAGAAGCGGACACAGAAGGGGCCTGCTCCTCATCCTCTAGAGGAGAATCAACACGAGAATCAACAGGAGACGGGGCTTGTGAGAGTGACGGGGCGAGAGCAGCCATCTCTTCTTTAATTCCTCTCTGCACTAAGGAATCAATCAGGGCCTGCAAATCGTTTTTGGAGAGAACAATCATCTTTCCTAAACCCGTTGGTACACCGGCTGCGGCCGCTGCAGCCTCAGCTGCCTGCTGCTCTTTCAGGAGTCTTCTCTTCTCTGCACGAGTCCGCACCATTTTTGAAAATTCCGGTTTGACTCAATCAGATCGTGATACACTGGACTGTAAGGTACTAGGCTCTACGTAGAAGAGAACTTACTATAGGAGGATGCAAAACATTCATACGGAGAGGACTGATAAGAAGGAGAATGTCTTCCTTCTTATCAATCAGTCTGTTTGACTTGTATTCAATCATGCTTCAATCAACATGCGATCACTATTTCATAAATCCATGCGGTGCGCCTGCCCCGCGTATTTTAATAAGATGCGGCGGCGGGTCTGGCGGCGGGCACCTCCATATTGAGCCCTTACAGTTTCAAACTCCATATACTTCTTTCACTAGACTAGGTACCAATTTTTCAAAATTGGGAGTTACTGGCGGTAAAAAATTGGTAGTACTACCAATTCGACGCCCAATTGAACTCCCAATTCATTAGAGAATATCTTACCACATGCATACCACCATATTTTTGTTTTATTGTCTTACGTTTCAATCTACTTTAATCCTCTTCTGTTTGCTATTAAATTAATATGCGAGGACTCTCTGTCTAAATCTTCACTCTCAAACTCTTCATCATTAGAGTTACATGCACAATCATTGTGACTGTGTCAGTTGTTTCCCTCCGATCTCTTTTATCCCTCTACATCGCCTTTTTCAGCCAATTTTTCAAGGTATTTTAAGCGTTTGTCCAAGTTTGAGGAACTTCATCCAATTACATCTAATCAACGTTCTTTGCAAGAATGCATGCAGCAGCGTGCTTGTTCCGCAATACTAACAGTCTCATGACTGAAGACAAAATCGGGATCTTTTTAAACGGTGGAGGTACTTAGCAGCAGCCCCAGCCGCTGCTCCAATGGTGCTCCTATAATGAGACAGACTGTCAAGTCATGTGTTTATATAAAACAACTCTGACCAATCCACAGTGTTGCAAGTGTTGCAAGAGTGTTGCATAGTGTTGCTCCAGTGTTGCAGAACTGTTCCTGCTTAGCTGCGATCAGTGATCGGTTACTTCCTGAAAGCCCGCCAGCTATATAGCTGACAGCACTGAGTCCAAGTGAGTGACTGTGCTCTTTCAGATTGAATGGTCTCATGCTCGCGACATTACATGGAGGCACAAAGCGTATAACTAAGTACAGTTGATCTTGATTGCACCTGCGGAGTTTGACCACTCTTCGATCAGCTTGATCTTTCTCGCCACCAGCTCTATCTGTCACCCTCCTAGATGAACCGCATCGCAACGGCCTTCTCTGGTCGTGTCTCGGGCCGTCGCCTCTGCACAGTGTTCACTCCCCTGTGCACGCGTTCTGTTCTCTCCCCAGAGGAAGAAAGGAGACAAAGGATCAGCATGCAGAAGTGGGAGGTTGATGTTGCGCCAAAACAGGGGATTTTGAGGCGGGGGATGATTCTTGAAGACAGGCCTTGTCGCGGCCTTGCCACGTCCATTTGCAGTCGTAGCCTTTCAGAGCACCATCCACGTCTGATAAACCCGCTTTGGTCAAGCGCCAGCAGGAGTCGAGAGCAGCCGTGCCTCGGTGTTTTCTCCCCCCCATCTGAATCTGGTCCAGGCGATTGCTTGCATGACTGCCTTTCCGGAACCCCTTTCACCTTCAGAGGAGCAGCTGTTGTGGGAAGACGTTCAAATTTTCGCAGCATGCAGTCCGTCCACACCGTCGCACAGGTTCCCAGTTCTCTGTCCCCAACGAAGGCCGACTTGAAGACAACTACAGGAAACGCTGTGGGAAAGAGGAGGCAGATTTGGAGTGTCGGTTTTTTTACTCGATCGTCAGTCCAATCGCTCCGTTTTCCCTCCGATGTTCCGAAATCTGACAGGAGAGGGAAATGTCTATGTCTACATGGCAGACAAAAGTATCTGTGTAAGGACTGCGGAGGCAAAGGAATTTGTGAGCACGGGCGCCAACTCCGACATTGCAAAGAGTGCGGAGGGAAAGCTCTTTGTAAACACGGACGCCAACGAAGCCGGTGTAAAGACTGCGGCGGTAAGGAGATTTGTGAGCATGGTCGTCGCCGTTCTTATTGTAAGGAGTGCGGGGGATCAGCATTGTGTGAGCACGGCCGTCAGCGTTCACATTGCAAAGAGTGTGGGGGCGCATCAATTTGCGAGCACGGACGTTCGCGCAGCCTGTGCAAGGAGTGCGGGGGAGGGGGGATATGTGAACACGGACGAAGACGAACTGAGTGCAGGGATTGTGGGGGGAGTTCCATTTGTGTTCACGGTCGCATCAAATACTTCTGTCTAGAATGCGATGGGAAGGGAATGTGTGAACATGGGCGTCAACGCAGCAAGTGTCGGGAGTGTGGAGGGGGGGGGATTTGTGTACACGGCCGTGTGCGCTCATTGTGTAGGGATTGCGGCGGCGGGGGTGTGTGCATCCACGGTCGTGTACGGACAAGATGCAGAGAGTGTGGTGGTGGCAGTTTCTGTGAACATGGGCCCCGTAGAAGCGACTGTCCAATATGCCAGAAAGACAATCCCGTGTTTGTAGCAAGACAGCAACGACGAAAGGGGCTTGTTTTTCGGTTGACACATACAGTGAGGACCACCGTCTGGAAATGTCTGCGTGCCGTCCGCAACGGGAAACACTCATCCTACAAGCGTTCCCATGAATACCTCGGTTGTTCGTTCCCCGATCTCAAAGCCCACCTCGAGAAAGACGACTTCCACGGCAACCCCGGAATGTCGTGGGAGAATTACGGGAGTTTGTGGCACGTTGATCATATTGTGCCCATTCACTATCCCGGGGAAGATGGTCAGAGACCGGATGTGGAGACAATAATTTCACGTCTCCATTTCACGAACCTACAACCGATGTGGGCAGAGGAGAACCGCCAAAAAGGCAATCGATACATAGGAAGGCTTTAGACAACCAATCATGCAGCTCCTCTTTCAGACTGATTATACACATTTCTTCCAACTTGAAGTAGTTTAGATTTGCTAAAAGCCATTAAACTTTACTTTATATCTTCAAGTTCAAAGTAACTTGTTAAAGCCTTGTTCTTTATTCTATGCAATTCAGGCTTATTAGGAAATAACTAGCCAGGGAACTAATTTATTTGCCGATAGATTAAAAGTGATAAAACCGATCGAATTGAACCAGATTGGCTGTTAAATATAGCCTTTCTAACCATTTTAGTTAAATCGGTTAACCATCTAGTTATATGACCAATTTATCATGTTTAGAGATCATTTCTCCTATAAGTTACTAATAAGCATACAACGCCTAAAACTGGAGTAGTACAACGCTAACGGCCGCCTCATTTAATTAATAATACAGTCCGATGCCAAAAGTCTGAGCCGTTACTATATTGTCATCATTACTCCTATACATAGTTTAAGATAGGTAAACAGTGTAACTAACAGTGTAAGTTACTTGAATTATAAATTATATAAACAATAAATTCTATATAAGATGAATTGAATCTAGAAATGAATATAAATTTATAGTCATACAGACTTATATAGAAGCCATACCATAAATCACGCGTATTGGCATACAACTTGAATGGTAAATGTAAGAATTGGGTTTGAGTCTCCTAAGACTCTCCTGTGCATGAAGACCTAGATGAGGACTGCTAAGGTAAATTGAAGACCAACCGTCTAGCGAACCGTGAAAAGTATCAGAAATTTCTTCTAAAATTAAAAAAAAAAAAAGATGCACATGAGTTTCAAGCTAGGCGACGGAGAATGATTAAAAGAAAAAAGAAATCAGCCTCTCTTTTTTTGCTTTCGTTATAATTTAATATGGACGCTGCCTTTAATTGACCTATATAACCTTAATTTGACAACAAAACATTTAGCAAAACATACGTAAACCATGAACTTTTATAGGTTCTGGGGATGTTCTAGAATAGGCTAGAGGGTATAGGTTGAAATGAATCGGGCGCTGCAAGACATAAACACAGACTAACAGTGTCTAACACAGCACAACACACACTCACACACAGACACACACCCACACACCCACCCACCTACCCACCCACCTCCCACCCCCCACACAGAGAGAGAGAGAGACAGACAGACATGCACAGACACACACAGACAGACATGCACAGACACACACACAGACAGACAGACACACACACACACACACACACACAGACAGACATGCACACACACACACACACACACACACACAGACACACGACACAGACACACGACACAGACACACGACACAGACACACACACACACACACACACACACACACACACAGAGAGAGAGAGAGAGAGAGAGAGAGAGAGAAATCGGGGGAGCAGAGCAAGAAGGAGAGGAACAGAGACACAGCTGTATATATCCATCTGTACATCCGCACACGCATATTTGAATTCGTGAATGAAGAGCTCGTCCAGACCGTTTGTAAAGTCTCTTTTTGGGGGCCCGTCTTTTCTTTTCCTGCAGATTTGTGTGCCGCAAATCAGTCCCGACACACTCGCAAGAGCGGATTTAGTTTGCTGTTAAGTTCTTGTCCCGGTCCCACTCCGGGACAAAATTTTGCCCATGCCTTCCTTTTCCCTTCCCCGACCTCCTCAAACTCCTCCTCTGATCTTGCCCTTGCTCCGTCTGCAACGTACGTTGTCCCCATGATCATGCGCACACTCGTGGTGGTGTTTGGGGACGCTGTGTGAAAACAATTGGTGGAGTGAATCGACACGTCTCCACACGCATAGTCTGCACAATCCACCTGTAAATCCTCCCTTTCCTCTAACAGTCTCGACACAAACTCGTCGTAAGCATCCGACTTTTCGTCGTCGGGGCATCCGTCAGATGCAGCGACAGTCCAGGCAGAGGGGACAACGGCAGAGTCAGACACACCGCCACGACCGTCACGGCGCACGAAAGCGAGAGCCCCCATGTGGCATGGAGTGTCTTGAAGAGGCACCCAAACTGTCACGACCTTCTCGGAGGCGGTGATCATGTGCTTTCCGGGGCCGTCATCGCAGTGCCACTTTGTCGTTGGGCATCCGGGGGCCCTGGAGAGGCAGTTGTCGTGATAGAGACGGACTCGTGGGGTCTCGAGGAGACGGCAAAGAATTGAAGACAGACGGGGAGCGAGAACCATCGCACGCACCGTCTCGTCGATAGCCCACGCCATCTGTATGTGCCAACTTTTCGTCTGAGGCTCTGACATTCTGTGCCACAGATCCTTTGCCTCCTCTTCTTCTACTCTGGTGCCTGCTGGCGGCAGCGGGTCCGATGGCTCAGAGGGATTTCTTCCCTTGCATGCAGGAAGCATGATGCCCACAATGGCGTGGCGCACTGCTGCAAGGAGGTGAGGGTCGAACACACTGCGAAGGCGGATGAAGCCGTTCTGACGGAAAAAAAGAACTTGCTCCTCAGATAGAGTATACGGCTTTTCAGCTGTCTGAATGGCCTGCCGGAGCGCTGAAACGTCTGGATATGGGGGTGGGGGTGGAGAGACGGTTAGGCCTCGTGACGTTGTACCGGTGTCCTCATGTTCGTCTGCCTCAGAGCTGCGGTCCAGATTGTGCGGCTGTCGGGATTTTCGGAACGCTGAATACTCCCGTGCTCCCATCAACCTGCCAAAGGAAACCTCAGATGTCTGGTCTGGGGCACCTTCTTTTTCAGAGGAGCTTGTGGACTCTGCCGTCTCCATTTTAAGTTTTTGTTTCGGATCGTCCGTTACGTCTCCAACTGCACAGTGGACCTCAACGATCTCTCAATTGCACATTGTAGCCTACATTCAACAATGACGACTTTCTATGGTATGCTGGATTATGCTGGCGGTTGCTGGGGTGAATGGAGATGAATGGAGCACAGCATCGGAGAATCTCGACCGTATGAGTAGACGATAGTAGACGGGTATGCAACGCTAGGAGACGGCATGGAGACGGCATACGTGGAGACGGCCGCCGCGGCCTATGAAAACAAAGGTACCCACTCGCATCGCGCACTAGACTTCGGACATCTTGCCCATTCTGATCAACAGCTCTTCGTGGGAATCCTCCCTAGCTTCATTGTTTGTCTGATGGGCTGCTAGTGCGATGATGATGCGTTTTCGACCAGCAGCACATGCTCTCCAGGGCATCCACAGCCTCTCATGGGAAGGAAGGAGACGGCGACCCTTCAGCGTGGCTGCAGTAGGAGACGGCAAGAGCCTTTCCGGGGTAGACGGAGAGCATGGCGCCTCAAAATTTCCATTCAGCAGGGAGGCGCTGATTCTTTTGGCAAAAGAAGTCGCTGGCTGTGCAGAGAAGCTGCCGGACAGTCCCCTCGGTGAGCCTGGCACTCTCGAGATCGAGGGGGTTCTCGGGGCAGAAAGGAAAGGCACGCGGGGATCCACAGATAGCCGTGCAACCGATCAACGGGAGGGGGGGGGGGGGGGGNGGGGGGGGGGGGGGGGTAGGGAGGATGGCAGAGATTCTTTCACAGAGTAGGAACTGCACGAGTATAGAGGATTGGGGCATGAGTGTGCATGGGTGCGTGGGTGAATGTGTGTACGGTAGGAATGTGCATATGAAGATGCATGTTGCGGAGTGGGTGCATGGGGTTCTCTTCGTTTCCGCGGCGGATGGAGACGGCTTTCTTCGTGCATGAGACCCTTTGATTGCATGTGGGGTGAGACTGAAAATCCTGGCAGCGTACCTCTTTCAGCTGTTTGATGCTCTGTGTGCCTTCAAAAAAGCCACCTCCGCATACCAACGGGAGAGAACAATTGTACAAAAATGAAGAGAAAGACATTTTTTGCTTTTTTAAAACTTTGGTCTGTCTAATGCAGCCGAGAGGTGGTGGAATGTCTGTAAAAGTGCGGAGGAACATGCCGAGAGTCTCCCTCCAAATATTCTAGTGGCTCTGGTGGATGCCTTCTGTACGGTGAGTTAGGTGGTCACGTCATTCGTGCAATTGAGAGAGAATTGTGAGGAGAAAAGTGATCAGTGCGACTGCGAGTTCAGTTTTCTCCGCTAGTGCTTCCCTTCCCTCTCTCAGGGATCATTGCTCTCTGCCTCGAGCTAATCCCTCTCTGTACGGCGTCGAGCTGCTGTATTTGATCAATTTTGCCATCTTCCTTCTTTTCTTTTCTTTTCTTTTCTTTTCTTTCTTCTGGATGCAAATGCGCATTTCGTACGCAGGACCACCCCACTTACTTATTCGTCTCTCTAGTTTCGTTTTCCTCTTCCCTGACAGCCTGAATGCATGCATACGCAGTGGTGAGGATTTCGAGCTAGCTACTAGTTCCGAAAAGGCCCTCTTCCCTCTCCTGTTTGGGCTTGCATTTTCTTTCTTGAGCCGCCTGGTTTGTTCTTGTTTCCCCTCCTCTCAGGTCAAACTCTCTCGTCAACAGAAAGTCGAGAGGGGAGCAGAGCGGGCAGTCGTGTTTGCACTCCGGGACTCCCTCTTGTCTTCTCTCCGGCAGTCTCCCTCTTCTTCTTCTTCCTCCTCCCAGCCAGCCAAGGAACCAAGTGAAGTGCAGGGAGAGGAAGCAGGTGGCAGAAAAAGAAACAAGCAGGCAGGGGCACAAACCGAAGCGGCGGAGGGGGGGTCCCTTTCTCCTCGAGATTCCGTCGCTCTCTGTTTGTCGCTATTGAAGGCAATTCGGCATCTATCGGTCAAGGAAGGGGGTGAGTGGGTCTGCATGCCTGCTTGCTATACGATGATCCCTCGAGGTATCCACACACAAGCACGCACACACACACACACACACACACACACACACACACACACACACAGAGAGAGAGAGAGAGAGAGAGAGTTGCGGGGGGGCAGGGAGGAGCAAGGGATCGAAGAGCGGAAGAAGTTGTAGAGAAGAACAGCTGCAAAAATAAGAGTTTCAGAAGAAGATGTTCGGGAAAGACAGTCTCCACGGCTTTGGGCCTCCTTCTCGCGTGACGCTCGTGTCTGTGTTTTGTTTTGGTGTACCTTTTGGAGTGCTGACTCACAAACGCACACACAATCACATGTCCTTAGAGACTTCCGCGGAGGGAGGACCGGTTGGATCCCTGCACGACCGAATGCTTCTCCCCCCTCCCCTACTTGATGCGCCTCAGGACGGAGGAGAGTCGGGTCTTCTGACCGTAGTGGCCAGGGCTTGTTTGAAGATGCGATGGGGGCATCGTCGGGGCTTCTCATTCACATGACCTCAAGGGTCAGTGGGTGGGTGGGTTTGTTTGTCTGGCTGGCTTGAAGGGGCAGAGCTAGAAGCACGGAGAGGCGTACATGTACTCGTAGCCTGAGAGAGAGAGACGCAAAGTTCCCTTGTTTATTCGGATGTTAATTTCTCCTCTTGAGTATGAGTGTTGGAGCATCTGTGACTTCTCTACACCGTTTTTTAATCCGCGCTGTCTGAGATTTTTCGAGGGGAGGAAGGATCTGTGTGCAATTTTTCTTTCCTCTTCAATTGCGCAGAAGTATTGGAATTTTGTTTTCCCCACTCCAGAGACCTTTTCTCTCTTTCTGTGGATGATCAGGAACTGACGGAACTTCTGACGCATACAAGCTCCCTGGCACTTTGTCAGTCTTGCATGCCCTTTCTCTTCGGATTTCTTCAATACCTTTCGTGAACTTTGGGTGATGTCTTTCAGTCTGTGTGTGTGGACTTTCTAGACTTCCTTCTCTTCCTTCATTTCTCATCCCTCGGACTTCCTCGAGAGCCTCAGAAGAAAGGAAGCAGTGAGGGAGGGACGGGGTTGGACCATCGACGGAGTCTTTCTCTTTAATTGTTGTTTTTCGTTCAGGCGTTCCATTTCTCCCTCGATGCATCGGAGTCTGTCTCTGGGGGCATTGCCTCACCCTATTTGTCCCTCATGCCGTCCTCTCGACTTCTTCATGTTCTCTTCTCTTCTCTTCTCTTCTCCTATTTGCGCACTCTCTCTTCTTCTAAGTGTTTAGTGTGTCGCTGCATGCATTCCTTTCTCCCCCAAATCGTTTCATTACCCGCGATGCCATTCACAAACATGCATGCCCCTCTTAATTCTTCTCTCGTCTGCTTTGGGCCTTTCGTTCTCTCTCTATGGAGTGCAGACGGTTTCGAAAGCCGGCGGACCTTTCTCGTGGCCCTGCAGTTGATCAGAGAGAGGGTCAGTCAGTCAGCTGACTGACAAGCTCCAAGCCTCTTCTTTGTGCAAATACTCATTCGATCTCATGGCGCAGAAAGGTGGTTTTCAGCCGAGGCTAAGAAGAGGTGGGATCAGTTGTGGTGCCACGTTCGACTGGTTGTGTGGTGTGGTGTAAAATGGAAAAGTGCGGGAGTACAACACAGCTGCTGAAATGAATGCAGACTTGCTCCCGAAGACCTTTTTCTTTCATTGTCGCATTCCAATTTGCCTCCACAGCATTTAGCGTCATCCTTCCATGCGCGTGATCCTCTTTGTGCTCAGAGAGGGTGGGTGACAGTGTGAGTGTTGCCTCGATCCGGTCTTCATTATCTGCAATGTTTTCTCTAGCTGCTTCATTTCTCTCTCGATCCTGTGTTGGCAGCTTGATGTACGTTCAGAGAGACCCTCTCCCTTTGACGTCGCCAGACTCTTCAAAGCGTTCTCGAAGGTCCGATCATTTGTCAGATATGTCGATTTGTCTGTGTGTCTGGTTTTCCCTTTCTCTCTCTCTCCCCACCTCTCTCTCTGTCTTTTTGTTCATCTCTCCCTTTCATGCACACACACTCAGAAAGAAAGAGATTCGTCAGTACATACATAGCAAGACACACAACAGGAGCCTGCGTGTACGAAAAGTCTTCTCAAACGTACAAGGCCTCGTTTTCCTCTTCTCCTTCTTCTCTTGGAACCGTATACCTCTCTGTCGATCACTCCATGAGATCGCCTTTGAAGAGCTCATCAAAGCGACTCACTCCATGGTCCTGCCCATAAAACACCAAGTCCCAAGGAACCTTCATTGACGGGTTTCAAACAGCATCGGCGCAAATTTCTGCCCGCACCCACACACCCATACGCACATACACCCAGATGCTCAAGTGGGCGGTTCACTGCGGATCTTTTTTCTTTTCTCCCTGTTGATCGATGCAGGCCGGAGTGCAGACAGAAATGCTCCGCGTCCTGACAGATCTGATCATCACCGACCTTGGATTGCCCCACTGCCCCTGCACACCCCAGATGGCTTCTCATCTCCTTTTCACCTGCCTCTCCACACGCAACTACTCGCCTCGTCAGTCTGTCCTCATTTCCTGCATGTGCCTCTCGAAGCTGGGTTGTGGGGTGAGCAAGTGGCAATAAGACGGTTGCCTGACACTAGTTGTGATCTTTGGCACCTGTTACATGCACACGTATTGCAGAAAGCTAGACAGGGGAACGGGCGATCGGGCGGACTCAAAGACAGGCAAGAAGAGAGAGACGAACAGATAGGAGAGGCAAGCGTACAGTTCCACACCCTGATGGGTGCACACACAACTGAAGGAGAGTTTCTGCGCCATGGTCCACCTCTCTCCTCTCCCTCAATTTGATTGCATGGATCGGTTGCCTTCCTTCTCGGTCCTTCACCCCAACGTGAATGTTTTCTCTTTGTGATCCACACCGCAGCGTTGGTGGAAAGACTTCTAGCAATCGTTTCGAGAGAACACATAGGTCGGTCTGTCTGTGGGTCTGCGGGTCTCTCTCTCTCTCTCTCTCTGTGTGTGTGTGTGTGTGTGTGTGTGTATGTACGCTGACGCACAGTCAGTCTGTATCTGCTTTTCAGCAATTGGGAATTGCATATTGCATCGGGGTTTTTTCCGATCTCTTCTTTGCTCGAACAGTCTCGAGCTGACGAGGATGAATGGAGAAAAAGAGAGCGGGAAGCAGATGAAGGATACTAGTTTATCTGTGTTGCCTTGAGCACTGAGACACGCGAATTGCCAACTGCGGTCTGTCTAATGCCCTAGTCGTGCTCTGTCCATCCATTAAACACCCCTTTGTCTTTCTCTGCTGATTGTTTTTCGATTCCATGACACGATTTGTTGTGAATGCATCTCAAACAAGGAAAAAGGGTTGATCTTGCATGACCCATTAGAACGTACGAAAAACACAGGAGTCCATGATCGATTCATGCATGACTGGATTCGATTGCAGGCTTGAGAGGAGAGAGTTCGGTGGAGTTGAGGAGCCTCAAATGGGTCGAGATTTCTCTGCGTCTTGACTTTGCACAAACGGTGTCTTCCCTCTCACCTGAGGCTCAGAAACTGTTGGGGCTTGTCAGAGATCTCCGATACGTCGGTGAGTTGGCAGTCTGTTGTACTCCCTCTTCTTGTGTGTGAGAACATCAGGAAAGTTTTTTCTTAATAGAAGAGAGGTGGATCTGCGTGCATCATTTGGCGTGTCAGCAGGAGGCAATGTTTTCCTCGACGAAGTATGATGCGGGATGGGGGCTGTTTGGGGTCTGTCTGCTGCAGGGCTTCCGATTTGCAATGGGTTTGCTCAGTCACTTGAAAGAGGGAGGATGAAATAGAATGTCTTTCAGTCTGTGTGTCTGGGACCCTCATGGAGGAGAAGAGACGAGACGAGCGAAGGAAAGTGTCTATCAGCAAGAAGCCCCTAGATAGGGGAAGCAATGAAAGGGCCTGTGGCAAGGTTTGACGCACATCTTTCTCTCTGTCTGCTGATGAGCCTTCGAAGATGCTTCCTTCCTACATGCATGCAGACCCAGGGCTGGAGGAGGACACCCGGCTCTCGCGGCAGCTTTCTTTCTTTCTCAAAAAGCATGGGTGGGTGGGTGGGTGAGTGGGCAAGTGGATCGAGGGGTCTTTCGAGCTCCATGTATCTGTCTCTTTCTTTCTCACTGATTGTCTCTTCACCGCGCGACTTCTCCTACAGCCGTTGTCCGTACAAGGAGCGACGCCTGGTGAGGACTTGAAACTGCACGCAAGCTGTAAGACTCAGGGGTGACCGATGACGAGATAAATGGTTTTTGTGGTACCGAGATAGATCAACAAGGGAGAGAGAGAGAGAGA
>JAHBMJ010002195.1:0-21596 GCA_018398765.1 Chromera velia | reverse complement strand
GAGAAAGAGAAAGAGAAAGAGAAAGAGAGAGAGAGAGAGAGAGAAAGAGAGAGAGAGAGAGAGAGAAAGAGAGAGAGAGAGTCTCAGAGAAAGAGAGAGAGAGAGAGAGAGAGAGAGAGAGAGAGAGAGAGAGAGAGAGAGAGTCTCAGAAAAAGAGAGAGAGAGAGACACAGAGACAGAGAACCGAACCTGTTGTTTCCGGAACTTTCCGCAGGAGGGAAGGGAAATCTGGAGATCGTCTCGCTGGGAGGGGCGCGTACTTTCTCTTCACCCGATCCACACGCATCTCCCTCCCCGTCTTTGTCTCCCTCTCCCTCTTCCCTCTCAACCCCCCGCCCCCTCTCCACTCCCGAAGGACGAGGGGAAGAGAGGAAATAAACGGTTTCGGAACCCGGTCCTTCGCAGGCAGGAATGCGCTCCACGACTCTCGACACGCACACAGCTCCAGCATGGCCTATCGTCACATTGTCCATATCAGCGCACACTTGATCAAGAGAAGCGAGAAGGTTGTCGAAAGAACCAACGACTTGATCACACACACCCGGCCTCTCTCGTGCGAGTTGCCTCACTTCTCCTGCAAGCTGCGAAATGGACATTCTCCACGTCTTCACGTTCGTTTTTGTGGATTCCAGCCGTGCGTTCCAGTTATCGACCGGCGGGACTGGGTGGTGCATCGGCATGGGCATGGGGACAGGGCCGGGTGCCAGTGGGATCGGGGGAAGAAAAAAGGGCCCCGGCAACCCGTTTTCCGGCGGGGGGCGAATGAGGAGGCTGGAACCGGGGAAGGGAAGGCTTCTCTGAGAAAAATGGACCGGGCCTCCCGATAGCGTGCTTTGGCTGTCGCCTTTCTCTCCTCCGGCTGCGGTGCTGTCATTGGAGCTATTCTTGTGGTGCTGCTGTTGCTTGATGGCACTCAGAATGGCAACAGGCTTCGGAGGAGGGCCTGGCACCATCATGGGTGGTGGTCCCGGTGGAGGAAATGGTACATGAACGGGGGAAGGAGCGCACCCTACAGGCATCATGAGGGGTGTTTGGAACGGATGTGATGTGTTTGAGTGGGGCGGAGGGATTTCGTTGGACATTTTCCTGTCTATACTTTGTTGATGGATTTTCGTGATGGCTGTTTTGGCTTGATTGCCGCACTTGTTTCTCTCTGCCTTCGACAGATTGCCGATTACAGTCAAATTGCTTTGTCCACTTGACTGGGGCAAGTACCGATCGATGGGTTCTGCTTCGGTCCTCCGAGTGAAGGGGAACTCACCAACCTCTCAGTCTGTCGACACTCCGAGTTCGCACAAAAACATACGCAGAGACAAGGCAACAGTTGCTCCTTGATACCATCAGCTTATGCACCCAGTGTCTGAAAGAAAGATCTCAAAGCAGCAGAAAACAGCGGGGAAATGTGAGGAAATGTTGACCGGCGAAACATGTTTTCATACAAGATCCGAAATGATTCGAAACAACGCTTTCGGTCTGACACTTTTTCGTATCTCGCCCGGGGGTGCATGGGTCCAAGGGCCAATTAAGCGCCCGGTCGCGGCCCACTCCACCCTTGCGACTCGGGCTCCTTGCGCTGGCGCGTGAGTCACCAAACTCCTTCGACGAAATCAGTTGGGTGGTTGCTATATATGGCTTGCTTCAGAGCTGAAGGACACACTATCACTGGAAACAGTCCTATGCTGGTGCAAGGTTGCTGCACATCACCACATATATACACAAGCGTGAGAAGTGATTGCGATATTCTGCAACAGATCTGCGGTTGGGTCAGGCGGAACTTGCGTACGTCTCGCGACAGACTGAGGAGACGGCAGTGGACTTCGAACTTGACATACTTTATCCCTTGTTTTGGCTTTCCCCCGAAGGCGCGATGGCTTCTCACTTTGACACCAAAGGCAAAGAGCCCTCCGTCTTCACGGCCTCCCGATGGAGTGAGCTGAAGAAGTCGTTGCCGTTCGAGGACGAGAGAGACTTTGAAGAAGCGAAAAAGGGCTTCATTGCCGAACCACCGTATAAGCAGATCATGGCGGATGCAGGCCACGTCGCTTGGGACATGGGGAAGTATGAATTCCTGTGCCAAGGACAGGACTTTCAGTCGATCCATCCATCTCTTCAGCGACAAGCGGTTCTCAACATGGCGTATGGATTGTTTGAGGTCCTGCCTGGAAAAATCTATCAAGGTACTCATTTGTTTGCCGTCTCCTACTTGCCATTGCTTGCCTGCCTGCCTGCCTGCTTGCTTCCCCACTTGCTTGCGTTCCTCGCACACTTCCGGAGATCTTCTGTCTTTGTCTCTTTCCTCACAATGCAACACAGCAGCGCGCCGTCTCCTTTGTTTTTTGCACATAATTTCACGAAGGAATCGTTCTCTTGTAAAGTCGACCCCTTTTATCATGCTCTTGTGATCTGTAGTCTTTCGTACTATCTTACCTTTCCATTTTCTGGTCGACATTCTTCTCCCTTACCTACGCCTTCTCTTTTTCTTCGTTTCAATGCTGCTTTCGAACAAGGAGAGACAAAGAAATTGTTCTTCTCCACGATTTCTTCCTCCCCTCCCTCACTCTGTTCCATTCCTTCCAATCAGTTCGGGGCTTTGACCTGGCCAACATCACCTTCATCCGTTCCAATGCCGGGTGGATCGCCATGGACGTTCTGACGTGCAAGGAGACTGCACGTGCTGCCTGCGAGCTGCTCTTCCAACACGTAGAGCGACTTCCCGTTGTGGCGATCATCTACTCCCATTCGCATGCAGACCACTTCGGGGGTGCCAGGGGGGTGGTTGATGAGGCAGACGTGAAGAGTGGGAAGGTCCAAGTGATCGCTCCTGTCGGGTTCCTTGAACACGCGGTGTCAGAAAACGTGTACGCAGGGACTGCAATGAACCGCCGGCTGTTTTATCAGTATGGTGTGCTCCTTCCGCCCCACTGCTGCGGGCATGTGGATCAGTCCATTGGCAAAAATGTGGCAAAGGGGTCGACTGGGTTGATTGCACCGACCCGGTATATCGTGGAGGACATCGAGGAGTTGACTGTGGATGGAGTTCGAATGGTTCGTTTTGCTGTTGAATTTTCTGTACGTGACCCTTCGTCGTCTTTTTTCCTTCCTTCCTGTCACTTTTTTTCTTTTTCCCGCCAATGTCTGCGCATAGTGGCTTTGTCATTTGTTGTCTATTCTACATCTCTCTTTGAAGTTTTGCTTTCCGTTTCCCCAACTTCCTTCTGGTTTTCTTGGGCTCTTGTGTGTCTATCCCTGTTGATAGCCTCGTTCTCTCACGCCTCTGCGACTAACAAGAAAGAACCAGCACAACATCCACAAATTGTCAGTAAGCACCCTGTCTGCCGATTTGCTTGCAGATCTTCCAAAACACTCCTGGCACTGAGGCCCCGGCAGAGATGAACACGTACTTCCCGGAGTGGAAGGCCTTCTGGGCTGCTGAGAACATTACCGGAACGATCCACAACGTTCGTAGCGTCAAGCAGGAACCCTCTTCTTCCTTTCTTGCTCTCTTTTTCTCTCATTTGTTCCCGCCCCTTTTTGCTCGCCTATTGCGGTTTGGGGCGAGACGAAGAAATCTTCTCCCACTCAAAGCGTTCGGTGTTTGCGTGCAGATTTACACTTTGAGGGGGGCCCTTGTGAGAGACGCTCTCGAGTGGTCTCGGCAGATCTCCAGAGCGCTGTACCTTTTCGGGATGGAGGCTGATGTAGGTTCTTGGTTTGGGTTGGGAAGGAGGGTATACATCGGTTTGGTTGGCTTGTTTGTCTGCTGGATGACTTGAAATAGATCTATCTGTGTTTGATGTATTTGCGGGGTCTATTCAACTGCGTATCCGTGATTTCGCACTTTTTGCATGGCGCATGCAGCGGGTTTAAAACATGTGTCTCTTTCTGTGTGATGGTTGATGAGTCAGGGTCCATTCATTTGAGTGTCTGTGAAGCTGTCTATCAGTTTTTCTCCCAATTTGCCCTGAAAGCGCATTCGCATCTGTTACTTGTGTCTGTGTATGTGATCTCAGGCTCTGAGCTCTCCGGGACACAAAAACGTTTCTCCTTCTGTGTTGGCCTGTTTTTTTTTCTGCTCTCTTCTCCCGGCCCCTGCATTGCCTATTGATGGATGAATGGACGGATGGATGGATGGATGGATGTGTTGTTGCAGTTGATGTTCGCCTCCCACAGCTGGCCCCGTTTCGGGAATGCGCGTGTCCAGGAAGTGATGAGGGCCCAGAGGGACACCTACGCCCACCTGAACAATGGGGTTCTCCATCTGGCCAACAAGGGCGTGACAATCAACCAAGTGGGTGGGTGGGAGGGTGGGTGGGTGAGTCCGGAAGTCAATCAATCAGGCAGGCAGGCAGGCAGAGGACGGCAAGCTGCGCCTCTGTTGAATGCACGCTAGTGCGCTGGATTTCCTTTGTTGTTTCTGCTTTTCATTTGTCATTTTTTGCGATGAACAATTGATCACTGCACTGCCGGCCGACACAGAAGACGCTGATAGAGCTCGAGCTGAGTTTCTGTGTTCCATCCTCTCTCGCCTTCCGTGGGCACACACTTTTCCCGCGAAGCGATCGGTGTCCACAAATGTGATGGTTTCATTTTTTAAAAGAAAACTCTGAACGTTTCTTCAGCGTACTTTTTTTTTCACTGGGATCCTGCATGCAGGTGCACAACGTGTACCAGGTGCCGAAGAGCCTGCAGCAGCAGTGGGCTGCCCGGTCATACCACGGCAGTGTGGAGCACAACAGCAGGGCTGTTGTGAACAGGTCGGTACGTTAGCTGGCTGGCTGGTCAGCTGGTCCCTTCGAGAATGGCAAGGGTGAGGACAGCAGCTCCTCGGGAGGAGAGAAGAAGATAATGAGAAGAATCTCGATACTCGCGCAAGGGGAGAGAAACAAAAAAAAAAAAGCTCAAGGGGAGAGAAACCATGCAGAGAGAGACAAATGACTGAGAAAGCAGGTGGTGTCGTTGCGGCCTGGCCCCGAAGTCCCTCCACTCATATCTCTCTCAGTCTGATCCTCTCTGATTGTTGCATCATCTTCCCTGCCTCCTCTCTGTTCCTTTTCTCTCGACCTCTACCTTCTTACCTCTAGATGCTTTGTTTGTTTCATCATGCATCTGGTTGACTTGACTGTGTGTGTAATTGTTTGTTTGTTTGTCTGATGCTGCCTGCCTGCAGGTATTTGGGTTATTGGGACGGCAACCCGACGACTCTGATTCCTCTGTCTCCCGAGGACTCGGCGCCTCTGTTCGTGGAGATGATGGGGGGAGCGGGGCCGATCCTGAAGAAAGGAAAGCAACTGTTCGAGGAGGGAAAGTACAAACTGGGCATGGAGATCCTCAACAAACTCGTGTACGCAGAGCCCCACAATCCAGAGGCAAAGGAGCTCCTGGCAGATTTCTTCGAACAAATCGGGTCAGTGGAGGGAAAGAAAAAAGTCGGAGGAGGACTTTTGGAGAGCAGCTGAGGATTGAATGGGGTGGTTTTGCTTTGGTTTGAACCTTTTGGATTGATCAATTGGTTGTGTTTGTTGCTGACCTCACGGCCCATCTTGTTTGGTTGGGTGCTAAAAATGCTCAGTGTGACGGCGTACCACTTGCAAGACTTTGATCAGAAGTCTACACTTCGCTTTGAAAGGGTAATGCAACTTTTGATTTATTCTCGTGTATGAATCAGGCTGCATCTCGAGGAGGAGGATGAGGGCAGGAGGCGGATTTGGTGGCCCGGAGAATCTCTGGAAAGAAACTTGACGGCTCTGATTGTGAAACGACTGACCTTGAGGACTCCTACTGGCAAAAACGTGACAATCCCCTTCATGCCTGCCTATTTCTGTCTGCCTGCCTCTCTGTCCGTCTGTCTGTCCGTCTATCTGTCTGTCTGTCTGTCTGTCTGTTTGTGCACTTGCAGATACCAGCAAGAGTCCCCAAGCGTCCGGAATTCGTTCCTTGCTGCTGCGTTGGAACTCCGGAATGGCCTCCCGGCAGGCCAGGTGCCCAACACCGCCAACGCAGAGATGATTGCCGGGATGGACGTGGGCCTCTGGTTGGACTATCTGGGCATCCGTCTCGATCCTAACAGGGCAGAGGGGCTGCGTCCGTTCAAATTGACTCTCACTGTGGTGCTGGAGGACGGGAGTGAAGAAACGTCAGTCGACTTTTCTTCCGTGTTGTCCGGGCGTGGCCGGTCTGGGTTTTTATCTCTCTCTTCCTTCCTTCAGTCGATCCTTCCTTTTTCTGCCTTTTCTTCTAAGGTGTCTGCGGCAGTCCCCCTACCCCCGCTCGCTTCCAGCATTCGCTAATGCCTCTTTCTGGGATTCTAAGTTGCTCGTGTGTCTCGCTTCCTCTTTCTTCAGATGTGGGATATGCGAGAGTCACCGATAGAGAAATCAACAAACAATTTCATGTGGGGGGGTCTGCGCAGATACGTTGTCGAGCTCAGCAACAGCACGTTGACGAATGTGAAGGGCTTCCGTGTGCCTGCTGGCCACAAAGGCCTCTCCCTCAACGTGAACAGAAGAGACATACAGGACGTCATGTGCGGCACCAAGACCCTCATCGAACTCGTCAGTCTGCTTTCGATCGATCTTGCATGCGCACTGCTGTGTCGACTCCCATACTCAATCGAAATGAAAAATTAATTGAAGATAAAAAATGGGTGGCATGTGCATTTGTACACCCATGCACACATGGGTTTTGTTCTCTTCATGCACACGCAAAAGTAAAGGGCAAAGGCGTGCCTCCATCGGTTTTGTTCTCTTCATGCACACGCAAAAGTAAAGGGCAAAGGCGTGCCTCCATCGGTTTTGCTCTCTTCATGCACACGCAAAATTAAAGGGCAAAGGCGTGCCTCCATCGGTCTCCCTCCATCCATCCCGCCTCGTGTCATTGGCTTTATCTGGACAGCCGCAACGTCGACCTCGACTTGCTTTCTCATGTATCTGTCAAGACAGCACTAAATCTTTATGTGTTCTGGGACCGTATCTCTCCGCCCCCCGGTCTATCTGTGTAGAAATCCAAGGAGCATGGAAAAACCAGTGACCGTGTGTGTGGGACAGGACACGAGATGTCGATCGACCAATGTTGCCGATCCCTGTCGTGTGTGTCCACAATGAGAATAAAAGAAGGAACCTAACTGTTGGGCCTCCTGCGTACCCGAAGAAAGAGAAACAAGCCTGTCTGCCTGCCTGCTTGCGAGAAGGGAATGAATGAGTGAATGAGAGAAAGGAACAGCTTTGTGTCTCTCTGGCATATTTGACAAGCGCTGTCTTGCAGATCGACGCCGGCCAGGCCCACTTCGAGGGTGACATTTCTCTCCTGAGGGATGTGGCGACTTGCCTGGTGCAGTTTGACATGAAGTTCGCGATCATGCCAGGTACACTCCCGGACGTTCCGCAGAAGAATGGGGCCCAGTTGGTGAGTGACTCGGGAAAGAAGAAGAGGGACTTCGACGTCGACTCTATTGCAGACTCCCTCTGCTGAGGGCGGCCTCATTCGACAGGGAGAGAAACGGAGAGAGAAGGAAAGATTCTCCTGTCATGAAGCGGAGCGGACGTTCCTCTCTTCTGTCCTTCCCTCCGTTCGCTGTCTAGATCGTTTCGGTCCTCTCTCTGTGTACGCCTTTCTGTCTGTGTTCACATACACTATCCACTGCAAGAAGGGTGACGACGGTCCCTTGTTGAGTTGCGTGCCCCATGAAACTGCGTTGATTCGGTAAAAGAAAGAAAGCAAGAAAGGTGTAAGACACGCATGTCCGATGAAGGCTGCGTCTGTGTCTCTGCTCCCTTTCTAACGTGAGTGAGAACTAAGGAGGCAATCATATGGTTGAAGGAAATCTGTTGACGACCGAGTGGGTGGACGGAAGACTTAGGAAGGAAGGGGGGTCATTCACTGATGAATGTGCAGGGAGGTGGAAAAGAAAAGTTCGAGGGATGGCAAAAGCGCAAAGAAACCATGGCACCGCATTCGTGTGCCAAGACGAAGATGAAGAAAACCGGAAACAAGAACAGCCAAAACTCTGTAGATGACAAGCGAGAGAAGAAAATGAAGATCGAGAATGAAAGGTGCATGTTTTTGCGATGTCTCTTTACAGCTCCGCATGCAAACAATCTGTGTGTGAAGGATCGGTGTGTGTGTGTGTGTGTGTGTGTGTGTGTGTTGAATGCTTGTGTAAGTAAATGGATTGGTCGAAAACGTAGCGCTTGCATGTATGCTAAACAAGGAATGGGAAAGAAGATTTACGTCAGAAAGAGAAAGAGAGAGTCTCGATAGAGACGCTCTCCGTTGCATGCATGGGCGTCGCCTTTGCCTCCCCTGTTGACATCTCTTTGATTGAATGCATCCTGGTGCATATAACTGCTAGACAGGCTGCAACGTCTACTGTCTCACATTGAAGGAAACCAAAGGCCTCTGTCATGATTTGGAAGAATGGAAATGCAGAATCGCTTGCAAGCACTTCAATGTCGTTCTCGACGCATGCAGAGAGAAGGAGACCCCGCCTCGATATATGTTATCGGAGAGGGTCTTTCTCTCCCTCCTCCCTCCCTCTGTCTGGAGACGCGCAAAAAGCATTCTTGGCAATGAAATTACAAAGTAAGTAAGTAAGTAAGTAAGTGTGTGTGTGTGTGTCTGTGTGTGTGTGTGTGTGTGTGTGTGTCTGTGTGTGTGTGTATCTGTGTGCACCTCAGGTGTACTAAGGTGTACACTTCTTTCTGCTAGTCTTTCTATGTCAGAATCTGTGTCCATCATGCTTTCTTTTAGTAGTAGTAGTATGCGTTATTAGCCAAAAGTTGTAATATATACTTATGAATTAACCTAATTTTCTATTAAGAATAAGAAAAGCCAAGTTCAACGTACGATTCCAAAATCAAAGTGAACTGTTGTTCTAAAGAACCGAACTGTTTCGTGCGTTGCCGCCAAACCTATTCATAGGCTGATAGCAATGGCGTATGATGATAACTCAGACGTATGATTCAAAATAGATATGATTCCTTAAAAAAGACTAATTAAGTTCTAGCCTCAGCTTCTAGGTTGTACATTTTTTTTTTTTCTTCAATACTTTTTTTGTCGATGGGCTTTTTTCAAATCTAGTTTCCAATGAGCTAGCTAGTCGGTCTACGACTTGGCTAGCGACTAGGTCCACAAGTTAGTAAATCAGTTCGTTAAGCAATCAGTCAGTCTGACAGTAACTCTGACTCAGTCCTAAATTAAGTGAATGACTATTTGTTTGTCTCTCTGTATAACTAGGTATGTGAGCAATGTATTAGATATGCATTACTTCAGGTGGTGATCTCACAGCGAAGTATGTCGTCATTCTATCTGTATAAAGTTTCATAGACTCGTGACAGAGAGTTCTGTATGACCGACGACCGTGTGTATCATCGTGCATGACTAGCTAGATCGATGACTAAGTGCATGATAGTACATTATAGTCTTATAGTATAGGATAGGATAGGATAGGATTAATGTCTGGAGGATTGGCCTCCTGCCCCAATGCCGAGCGCTCGACGGAACACAGACTCCAAACATTTAGAGTCTTATAGTCTCACAGTTCTGTTTTTTTGCTGACAATGTTACAATGGTTATAAAAAGTGTTAATTTCATATGTTGAGCACATGATAAGTGATTTATTGGTGCCCTTGAGCCTAGCCTTGAGCACTGTTACCTTAAGCACATAATACGAAGTAATCTAAGTAATGTGAATCATTGTAAAACAGCGGTCGCTGTACTTGAACGATCCGCTCAGGTTCTCTAGATCAGATCCGCAGACCATGCCATCCCAGAAGTTGTCTTTTGTAATCTTTTGTAGACGACGAATCGACAAGCACATGCATGTAAGCACATGCATTTTACCATACAAAAATTGCATGTGGCTTTTTATGTTGCATACAGGCCTTCTCGGAGCGCAAACAGTGCCAAACACCGCCAAGTCCTCCACCAAAGGTTCTCGTTGTTCTTTCAAGCACTGCACCGAGGCGAGTGAATTAATAGAATTTGGAGGTCGTAGATGGTACCAGGAACTTTGGTCTTGTGCCACATGCTTCAGCTCACTCTCAGGCTTCCAGCTCTGTCGAAATCCACTGGAAGAGACGGGTCGGCGCGCTAGGACCTGACGCCTGGCGGCCGTCAACGAGAGTCATTTCTCCGAGTCTCTCCTCGAGCACCTCAAAGACCTCCCCGAAGCAGCTCAGAATTGCCCCTCCAGCGCGATGCTCGACTGTCTCTGCGAGAACTCTCTGTGAAGGCGAGTCCACGGTTTCATTGGAGAGCCAGTATGCTGTTACCGTGTTGTCGTGAATTTGTTGGAGATTTCCCGAGCTTGCACCCCAGCACAGGCCTTCCATGCCAATCACGACGTCAAACACACAGTCACCCAACCACGCAAGAAGCGAGCTCCTGTCGGCCGTAGGAAGAGAGTTGAGCAAGGTGGTGATCGTCTGCGAGGACAGCACGATTCTGCAAGTGCAGATTGGGGCAAAAGTAAATGGAAGAAGCACATGATCATCAATTCTTTACGCATTCAAGGAAAACTCGCGCGAGGACGTAAAAGGCACGAGAATACGAAAATCTAAGGCAGATATGATGGATGTCATGCAACACGATGGCAGTGGAATGCAAAAGAAGAATGAGTGGCCTTCAAAGCAACAAGAATTCATGATGCATGACGTGTTGCGCAAAGTGCTGCTTGACATTATCAACCATCTGAGGGGCAATAATTCGTGAACCCAGCATATGACATGCATAAGATTTGCACAAGAGGTACTCTTATACATGGTTTCGCAAAAAATGGAGTCTGGTTGGCAAACCAAGTTCACAAATGACTGGTCGACTTGCAAGCTTACTTGGCCTTTTTGGTTGGCTGAGCAGCTGCGAGATCCTGTGGTGGGTTTTTCTCGTCGCCATCTGACTTTCTGCAGGAGAAATCAATGAAAAGAAAACCGCGCCAACTGTCAGTCTTTTCGTGACACAGCTTTGCTTTTTCACGTTTGTTCAGAGGTCGGCCTCCGTGCTGCATGGCGGGAGAGAAAAAGGAGAGAGAAAAAGGAAGAGGAAGCTAGAAGAAGAAACAGGATCGATCGATCGATCGATCGGTCGGGGAAGGGAACCAAGAAGGCCAAATCTTCGAACCAGCTAGGAGACAAAAACCGAGGAAGGGAGAGAAAAGGTGGGTGAGCAAAGGAAAACAGAGAGCGTTATGCACAAACGTATCAGGCAAAAAACGCTTGGTGGAGCAGAACATGCAGTGGCATGAACAAGAGGTCCGACCGAGCCTGCAGCCGACTTGCCTTTTTCGCTTGCATCCAACTCTGTCAGTATTCTGCTCCCGAGATTTGGACGAAACCGCGCCATCAAAGTCAGATCTGCAGACAGTTTAGAGAAGCAAGGGGCGTGCCAGACGATGTGCCCACTCACATCAGAGAGAGACAGACCCTCGCTGGAATCACTGAGCAGGAAAAGTCGATTCATCTGCGCACCTACAGGCTGTCAAACACGGCAATGGAGACCTCTCTGAGATACGTGCGACATACACCACAGGCTGCAGGGTCTGAGTGTGAGTGACCATGATCGATCGAATCACACCGTCCCCGCACTTACGTCACGCCATCCGCCTCACGGCACGCAAACCTGCAAATCTCGTGTGCCTAAAGTCTCAGCAGGGCCTGGCGCGGCCTTGCAAGCTTTTAACTTGAAAGGAACCGCACATGACCCTGAAGACTCGACAGGCACAGAGAGAAGGCCGTTTTGTGTGTCCGCGAAATGCTTTGCGACCATGACCCACTACCAATTAAGAAAAAACGAGCCTACTCTCCAGATAGCCCCTCTATGCCACGATCCGACAGCCAAAGAGCTTACGGGACAAAACTCAAGGGAAAGGCAGGAAGAAACCCAGCATCACCCAGCGGTTCGGGATGACTGAAGAAAAAGGAACTGGCCTGTCGCTTTTGCAGCCTTCAGATGAACCTCCACAGATCCATCGCCACGGCGAAACGAAAAGTCCAGAAAAGAAGCCTTCAGATGCAGCATCTGCAAAACGGCAGTCAAAAACCTACGTTATCTCAGTCCGACCATTGGCAAAGACGGCAAGTCAGTCAAAAGTCTCCGTCTGTCGTTTGTTCCCTCGCTCCGAATCTTCGCTAGCTTTGCTCACTTGTGAGACCCTTTCCCCTTCTTTTTCTTGCAAATCGTTCCATAAACAGATCGAAAACGTTTCACCATTTTCTCACCGCTGTATCTCGTTCCTTGCTCTATATTCTTCCACCCGTAATACCCCTGCCTCTTTAACATTTCTTCCCATTTTTTTTCTCTTTTCTTCCCAATTTTTTTCTCTTTCTGTTCTTTTCTTTGTTTTCTCTCATTTCTTTTCTTGTTTTCTTTTTTTCTTTTCTTTTCTTTTCTTTTCCTTTCTTTCTTCCTTTCTTTTCCTTCCTTTTCTTTTCTTTTCCTTCCTTTCTTTCTTTCTTTCTTTCTTTCTTTCTTTCTTTCTTTCTTTCTTTCTTTCTTTGTCTCTCTCTCTCTCTCTCTCTCTCTCTCTCTCTCTCTCTCTCTCTCTAATTCTCTCTCCCCCTCCCTTTCCTTCCAAGTCTGTCTCTTTTGTGTGTGCGTGAGTCCCTCTTTCCATCTCCCCCCTTCTCTCTGTTTGACTTTTGAGTCTCAGAGTGACTGTGACCGACCGTTGTCTTTCTTCTTCTCCGCGAAGCCTGTACACGGGTCGACCAGAGCACGCGGAGACGCCACTGGCGCTGCGATTGACGTGCTAGCCCTTTCTTCTACTTCACCTTGATCTCTATCCGGTTTTCGATGGTCTGCATGCAAAGAAAGCTTCAACCGATAACGATCCCACATTCTGACAGGGGCACGTATCAGACGACACCTTCATGCAGATCCACAGGCTCTAATTCCGTGTGATCAGATCGAAAAATCAAATAAAGTGGAACGTGCAGCCATGCAACGGTGCGACGAATGCTCTTTTGAAAACAAGGAATCGATGCACCGACCTTCAATTCTGTATGAAGGACTCCCCAGCTTGGCAAACTCCCCATCGATCCATTCCAACACAGTTTGCCCGTTCAGCTCAGATCTGCCAACAGAGTGTAAGGCAACGCAAAGTAGAGATCGGAGAGAACCCAGAGAGGGCAAGACAAATCGAAACAGAGAGGCCTTCATTGCGTTTATGTTGGGGATTTTATATGCAAGTTTTGCTTTATTGCCTGCAGCTTTTGGGTTGTGATAAAGCGGCCTGTCCGCTGCAGCTGTAGAACTGCAGATATGCAGAGAGCCGGCTTGAAAAGAGCATCACCCAGAGCTCTCCTTCCACCGTTCTCCATGCCTCCTTCTGGAACAACACATGGGAGAGAGGCGTCCATCCCGAGCGCTTTTGAGTTTTTTGAGTTCGGGTGACTGGAACCTTGAGAGAAGATTCACTTCTGGGACATTTTCTTTGAACGCTTCGAATGTTTTTATCCTTGTCATTCTTGATTTTGCAAGAGCACATGGCATGGGAAAGGTAACATGCCACTATATATATACGGCTCGATACATATACCGCGTTCAGCTGAAATTTGCACAGCGCACTTGATTCGGATTAATTTCGGACGAAAAAAAATGAGTTTTGAAATGCATGCTGGGGGCCCCCAACATGTTGGGGAAGGGGCCGCCCGATCCAATTTGTTCGAAATTTAGATTCAGATCTGACAGACTGAATTTCGTCAGTGAATTTCGAACAAATTGAATCGGGCCCCGGAAAGTCGTTGGGCGTGGAAGTGGAGTGCCGGGGCCCCTTCCCCAACATGTTAGGGGCCCCCAGCATACATCTGAAAACTTTTTTTTTTCAAAAAAATAAATCCCGAATCGCATCCTATGACGAAATTGCAAAATTCAAGTGTACGCGGTATATATATACGTCCATTTCAGATTTTTTAAAAATAATTTTCTGTATGTATCTATATACATGAAAAAAATATATGAAGGTACATAATCATCCCAATCAATGCATGTCTAGCGCATCAATGCGCACGCTTTACGCGTGCGTCACTCTATGCACGCACGTCATTGCCTAGGTTGTTGCGCGCAAAGTCTACTTGAAATTGTCCTTCCTCGATCCCTCCACACCTTGGCCATGGCGATATGATAAGCAGGCCTGGCCCAAACACAAAGAGAAGACAAACAGAGATGAAAGAAGTCGTAGATTGAGAAATATATATGGCTCGATACATATATACATCCATTTTGGATCTTTTAAAATTAATTGAAGTAATACGAAGGTACATAATGGGATAATCGAAGTTTTTGTTATGCATGCCGCATCCCCATATATGAGGGGCGGATCAAGCCTAGTTTGTTCGAAGGTTCCACTTTTTTTTGTTAGTCTCAATTCTAGGAGCAAGCTTATTGATCATTTTCAATTAATGTACATAATCAATGTCTAGCGGCGCTTCTCTAGCACATCACAAAGCGCGCATCACTGCATGCATTAGCATTCATGTTTATGCATGTATGTCGTTTCCTGAATGGGTCGTTACATGCAAAGTTGCCAAAGTCTGCTTGAAATTGCAGTGTCTCTGTCGAACTTCCTCCTTCATACTCCTTTCACACCTTAGGCATACCGATATGACAAGCACGCCTGGCCCAAACATAAAGAGAAGGCGAACAGATCAAGATGAAAGAAGATATATAGTATCATAGATTTTCTATCAATGCTATATAGCACCTAGTATAGCACCATTAGCAGTCTGCTGCTGGCAGCCTGCTACTGGCCAGTAACTTGTTAGCAGCTATTAACAGCCTAAGTAGCACTGTCGCAAACAAACTTTAAAGCTATAAATCAAAAACTCAATCAAGCGATCTCATAAGCGACACAAAATTCTATGTAATCCACACATTGATAATCCAGATTTATGTAGAGGTTTATGCTAAGTTGCATATGTGAAACGTAATCATAGCTAGCACGAGGCTCAGATAACAGATTAGAAGGTCTATTCCTAGAAACGTTCCCTAGAAGTCCTACTTCAAAGTCCGGTTCTCCTCATAGTCAATCTGGATCATGCCATGAACACAAGCCGTCGTGAAGCTATATCGATTGGAGTGGCTACGGGCGCGCGCGCTTCCGCTCGGTCCCGCAAGGCAGGCTCATGCGTTCTCTCAATGCCACCGACCGGCCCACGCCAACGCTTAGAGGCGGCGCGGCTATGAGCATTCACGTCACACATGCCCGTCCCCCTAAGGCGTATATCCACACACGATCTCAGATTTCATACTCAATTTCAATTGCTTCATTTCTTCTTGATGCTCTTTCCTTTCTCCCTCGCATCAGATTCGAATCATACAAGAAATCGGTATATAACGACCAACATGGGTTGTTGGACAGTGCCATAAGTGTGTATGTGGAGTGCCAACCATTTATCTTGAACATCGCTGCCTCAAGCAAATGAGAACGGGATGATAGTGCGTGCAAGCGATCAGTCACCATAAAAAGCTTCATGAATCTGTCCCTGCATATGAGCTTATGTAGAGATCGCCCCACAGCCGGTCATACACTTTCACTCATCATCCATCCACTCACTCTACAAACAATGAATGACGACACCACAGGCACTCAAGAGGCGGTGTCTGCGTAGTGGAGCTCTCTTCCCGCAAAGTGGTTCTGGTTCAGCATGGCATTGCATCAGGGAGAAAACATCAGAAACACTTTCGCAGTCGAAAAAGATAAAGAGATCCTGCGAATGCACATATCAACTCGCTTTAGAGAGGAGGTACGCAAGAATACACAGAGAGATCAAATGTGCATAAGAAGATAAAAATCAAAACATAGAGAAAAGAATCTGCATCGAGATGCATTAAAAGAAGAATAAAGACAAATAGAAAAAACATGAGAGGAAGTGTCCTCGAGTCATTCCATTTAGCGTCAGTGTGTCAGTGCGTCAATCAGTGTGTCAGTGCATCAATTAGTGTACACCTCTCCCTCCTCACGGAAGAATTACGTTAGCAACTTCTTAAGCTGTTGTAAATATTTCCTTTTTCTTCTTTCTCTTTCCACCTTTCCCTTGTTTTCATTTTTTCTTGTTCCACCTTTTGTTTGCTAAGCCTTTTATTTCTTCTTCTTTTTGAAATTCCCTTCATTCTCTTTCTTTCATTCATTCATTCATTCATTCAATCATTCTTTCATTCACTCTTTCCTTCTTTTCTTTCTTTCCTTCTTTCTTTCTTTCTTTCTTTCTTTCTTTTTCTAAGCAGCAAGGCGCAAGAAAGTCAAGGAAAAGGGTGAAGAAGGATGGATTGACGAGAGCAAAGCAGATGATAAGAGCAAAATAAAGAGAAAGAGACAAACATGAATATTCTCATGACACCTTTGTTTCTTTTCCCATCTCCTTTTTCATCATCGAAGTCTGCGGAGCTCCCTGAAGGGCTTGATTGCGTCCTTTGCGTTCTTGAGGTTCTCAGGCGGCTTCAAAGTTGCTTCAGTCTCCGAGTATCCCTTCTTGGACCAAACCACATGATACTGCAGCGTCCTCCCTTTCCCTCGCATGTCAATAACCTTATCGACCTCCCACTCCGCCTCCTCGAATCTTGGTAAGAGAACACGGGGTAGAGGGTCTTCGGGGGAGATAGGGTACGCCTTCATGTAAGAGACGTGGACAACTGGATACTTCCTGACTCCAGCAGGGAACATGAGTTCATAACTCACCTCCCCCACCTTCTTGTCAATCTCAAATGGCCCATACCAAATGTGACTCAGCTTGGCTTTCCGTTCAGAAGGAAGACGCTCACTCTCGAAAAATTTCTGGTACACTAGCACCCAGTCTCCTGGAATGAAAGTCGCTTCCCTTCTCTTCTGGTCGGCCTTCCTCTTGGCCTCTTCATTCGCTCTCTCAAGTCGCTCCTTTAACTCTTCAAGGAGGGCCTAACGACGCAGATGAAAGTCTTTCACTGCCGTTGCTGTGCGTCTTGTAACCAGTAGAGACAGGAAAGTCCTTGCTTCAAAGCCGTAAAGAACTGCATACGGTGTTGCCTTCAAACCTGAGTGCGTACTTGAGATGCACGCAAACTCAAGCGATGGCAGAAGCTTGGGCAATTCGGATTAATAATCTCCACAGAAACATGATCGCAACATTGTCTCCAGCGTTCGGTTGTAAATCTTGCTCTGCCCATCTATCTGAGGATGCCCGGATAATGACATCATCAGGCGGGTCCCTGCCAGTTTGTGTAGTCCTCTCCAGAACTCCGCCATCCACCTTGGATCTCGATCTAACACAATCTCCAACGGGAGACCGTAGGAGCAGACAATATGATTATAAAAGAGGCGTGCTGCTCTTTCTGCAGTGATCGTCATCGCACATGGAATCCAGTGCAGTCTCTTGGACAAACGATCAACCACAGTCAGAACTGAGTCCACCCACTCACCTTGAAAGTGTACACGTGGGAGGGTACAGACAAAATCCATCGAGACCGAATCGTAAGGCCGAGCAGGAATAGGCAGGGGTTGCAAAAGTCTGAAGGGCTTCTGATTCGCCTGCTTGTTTTGGAGGCACGCGTCGCAGCGAGGAACATAGGCGGCGACTGAAGAAAACATGTTCGGCCAGTAGAAGTCTTCAATTAGTCGCAGGTAGGTTTTCTCAATCACCAAATGTCCCGTACCTGGGATGTCGTGGCACTCAAAGATCAGGTTTCTCTGCAATTTCTTCGTAGGGATGGCCAACCTGTTCTTGTAGTAGAAAAGTCCGTTTCTCATTTCTATATGTGACAGTCGAAAGCGTAAGAAAGGCGGCGGCTCCTCTCGCTTCTGTCCCTCAGCACGCGGAAATAGAAAGAACAGGGCATCTCGAAAGAATTTGTCTTCTCGGTAGCCATCTCTGACTTTCTGGAGAAACTCTTCATCTGGAAGGAGGCTGCTGCTCGTTTGCAAACAAATTTCACAACCCATCGCTGCGTGTGCTTTCTCTGAAGGGGAACGCCGAGACAAGGCGTCGGCGAGTGTGTTCTTCACACCTGGGAGGTACTTCAGTTTCACCCCCAGCTCTTGCAAGAAAGACATCCATCTCCTCACACGTCCTCGAGCCTCTGCGTAAGACGCTGTCAAGTCGAGTGTCTTGAGGCTCTTATAGTCCGTTCACACTGTCGTCGTCTCACTGACGTACGGGCGCTAGTGTTTGAGGAGAAAGATGGCAGCAAGCAACTCCTTCTCTCTGATGGGATAGTTCCTCTCCTCCTTTGTCAGCGTTCTCGATGCGAAGGCCACCGGACGGAGCCAACCAACATACAGGTCCTGCTGCATCAATGCATCTCCGAGTGTATTCCTCTGTTCAAACACGTCCCCAAAGATCTCAAATGGGCGTTCAAGATCGGGGATATACAGGGAGGTGATGTTGATAATCGCCTCCTTCAGTGAGTAGAAGGCTGTCTTCATCTCTTCCATCCACGTGAACTTCATTCCCTTCTTCAACACCTTCGTCAGGGGCTACGCGATCAACGCAAAACCTCTCATAAACTTCCAAACCCAATTGGCTACCCTAAGAAAGATTCGCAGCTCATGTAGGTCCTTTGGATCCGGCCAGTCTTGGATCAGCTCAAGTTTCAGGCGTTCGGGCATGATGCCCTTCGCGTCGATGACAAACCCCAGGAAGTGGGTGGTGTTGGTGAAGAACTCGCACTTCTTGATCTTGACGTAGAGATAATACAGATTGTTCGCTCTCAAGAGATCCAGTATCCACTTGACGTCCTTTACATGCTGTGCTAGTATCCGGCTGTATATAAGGATATCGTCGATGAAGACGATGACACACCGGCCCAGTGCAGGTCGCATCGCAAGCGTAATCAGTCGCATGCTTGCGGACGGTGCATTCGAGACCCCGAATGGCATCACCAGCCATTTAAACGTTCCCCACCTGGTGCCGAAAGCCGTCTTGTAGCTGTCTCCCATTGCAATACGGAGCTGGTGGAAAAACTGATGCAAATCCAGCTTTGTGAACTATCTTTTTCCAAAGAGGGTCTCCATCAGCTCCTTTGCATGCGGGAGTGGGAATGTGTCCTTCACCGTCACCTTGTTGAGAGGCCTGTAGTCGATCACCATGCGGAAGGTGCCATCCTTCTTCTTCACAAAGAATGCCGGCGCACCAAAGGGCGACGTCGAAGGACGAATGAATCCCCTGTCCACATAGTCCTTCGACTGCTTCTTCATCTCTTCTAACTCTATATAGGAGAGGCGATACGGAGGCTTCACAGGAGGCCGAGCCCCTGGCTCCAGTTCGATCTTGAAGTCCAGGTCTCCCCTCCTGGGTGAGAGCTTCGGAATCTCATCCAGAAACAACTCTTTGTTCTCCTCCAAGATCTCCCTTGCTGCAGGGTACAGGGAGGGAGATGTTATCACTTTCTCATATTCACAAAAGGGGGACTTCCTTTCCTGTATTCCCTCCTTAGTTCTTGGGTCGACTTTGACCTCTCCCACCTCCTCTCTCCTTTCTCTCTCAACCTCCGTTTCTTCCTCCTCTCTCTCAATTCTTTCCAATCTGTAGAGAAAGAAAGGCGCTCCTTTTCTCACTTCTCTCGTGGTTTCTCTAACAGTCATGGGTCCATCTATCCGAGAACTCTTCTTCTCAGGAGTGGTATCCCCTCGAAGGAGGATCCTCTTTCCTTCGAAGTCGAACCACAATTTCTTCATTTTCGGACAAAAAACGGGATCACAGTCTTCACACTACCACATCTCAAGAAATAAATCATATTTCTTGAGATTGGTGAGAGTGAAGCTGACTTGATCCTCGTATTCGTCAATCTTCAGTCAACACCCATCCGCGGGAACGTACTCGGACACTTGGTGAGACGGGTCCCCTGCAAGTGCTCCCTCGCAATCAGTCGGCCTCCCAAACCTGCGGACAGGAAGGCCATGCGAATGAGCAAAGGAAGCAGACATGTAATTCTCATCTACTCTCGGGTCAAACAAGATCATGACAGGGGTGTCGTTCACCGTCCCGCAAAGGCGCATCAAAACGGGTCGACGTCTGTCATCGCCCGGACATCGGGATGGATGCTGTCCACGCCTGCCTACCGGTCCTTTCTGTGCTGCCATGCTGTTCACAATTCTTGTCTGCTGCAGAGGAACAGAGGGAAAAGAGATTGGTGCAGCGTATTCATTTTCGAAAGGAACGGAGGCAACTGGGTCGACTGACCAGGGAAACTGAGTACCTGGTGGCCTTTGAGGGCCATCACTTTCCCTCAGAGCCTCTCTCTGAAGGGGTGCTGCAGTTGACTTCAAGTGGTCGGTCTCATGTGCTTCCGTATCTTTGGACTCCGGCAAGCGTTGGGGGAATAAGTGTATACGGTTACAGTGGAGAACGTTGGGTCCTCTCCTATGAGTGATCCATGCATCGTCCTCCTCTCCCCCGTTGCCCTCACTAGGCTCTCGCCATGTCTTCGAGCATCATCTCTCAAATCCGTATCCCTCTCTCTCTCGTCATCCTCGTCTCGCTAATACTCATCCTCATACTCGTCCTCTTCAGCTTCAAGACGGGCGGGACGCACACCTAGTCGTCTCTACGGAGGCCGCTGCCCCGAATTTTAGCTCTGATCGTAGGGAGGCTGGCGTCACCCCTGCCCGTTCTATCGTTAATCATACCCCCCCCACTGCCTGCGAGGAGGATACTGCTGCTGCTGCTGACTCCTTTGGTTACCCCAGGGCGGAGGGACCCCATACTGTTGGTTCTGAATCATTTGCCTCTCTCCACCCCTTCTCTAATCATTCCTCCTGCCACCACTGGGCTGGCTGCTGCAGGGGCCCACGCAGTCAGACTGAATGTGCCCCCTCTCTCTGCATAAGTAACAACGGCTTTCTCTTCTCAGCTGCTGCTTCTCGGCTCGAACAGAGTGGACTCCAAAGTAGGACTTAGTAGAATTTAAAGTGACTTTTAAATTTACTATATTCTAGCTTCATTATAAAGTAAAACTAGGTTGCTTAAAGCAATTTAGAGCCTTTTAAAGCATTTAAAATCGTTACTCCTGTGCGAATCTACTCAAATGTGCTCAAAAGACTGGTTGATTAGCTAGGGTGCACGGTGGGAAAAATTATGATCACCGCGGCACGTAGAAGTTAGTGAATGTTACCTGCAAAGAAATATACAGGCATAACACTAATGGATACGCTTAAAAGCAACGTGTAGCACCGCCAATCAACTATAAAGAATTGCTTTTTCTGCAAGGGAAACAGTGCAGGAAGGAGGGCTTCATAGCTAGGCTGGTCAGACCGGATAGGAGGCGGTCAGTAGGGGTTGGACAGGATTCCGAAGAACAGAGCACAGAGACAACATAATTCTTTTTACAAAGAATTCACACTACACAGTGCAAAAGCTTGCAAATCGTTCTGCGTGTGTCAATGAGAAACTGTGAAAAAGAAGGACAGGTCCGTAGGTAGATCCAGATGTTTAGACGGAGACCAGTACGGAGTGCTACAAATGAGAAAGGATGAACGAGTAAGGAACACTTGCGTCGGGATAGTATGGACCACTTTTAAAGACTGACACACACGAAGCAAGTGGAAGACATTCAAATGCATGAAAGCTGAGCGATTGGTCTGGGTGGAAAAATGTCTGGCACGACTGAGAGCTGTGCAAAGCTTCAGAAGAGGCGGT
>JAHBMJ010002194.1:0-21556 GCA_018398765.1 Chromera velia | reverse complement strand
ACATCTCCACTTCAGCTCTTTGTTATCAAAATACAAATGCGTTTCGGGGTGACTGCCCGCATTCCCATACGGACAATAGAACGTCATCTGCTACAAATTCAGAAGGCAGTGAACAGACCTAGAGAACAGCTAGGAACAGAAAGACAGCCCGAGGGGTCAAGTGACGCACGTTGATTGTGCTGCCAAGAAGTATCACAAAGAAGACGAAAAGAATGGACCGTCTACAAAATATTCAGCGCAGGTAGTCAGCCTCCAGTCCTTTAGTCTCGGCATTCATATCAATGGAGCCCTGTTGGTTGATGTGTCAGGAGCCTGTCTGCATTTCGGAACTGCCCTTCAGTCCTTCAGTCTCGGCATTCATATCCATGGAGCCCTATTGGAGCCCTGTTGATTGATGTTTCTGCATTTGAGAACTGCATGCACATGCATGCATGCTTGGAGCAATTCAATCAAAGAAGCTAGGGCCCGGCCCGGCATGCCCCGCGGGCGCGGCGCGGAGCCCTATTGGAGCCCCATGCATGCATGCATATGCAGTGCATGGAGCCCTGTTGGAGCCCCGGCGGAGCCCTATATTGGAGCCCTATATAGTCTGGAGGTACTTTTCTGAACCATATCAACCGCGCGGCCGCGCGCGCAAATGCGCGCCGCGGGCGCCGCGGAAAGTGGCAACCGACACAGGGCGATCGCAAGGGTTTATTCTGCACGGCCTCAATGATCGAGCTTGTACAACGCTTCAAAGTAATGGAACCAATGATTGGGTGCCGTTCAAACCGTCTTCACTCGTCCCAGCTGTGACTGTGACAGTATAGCTTTTGTGCTTTCCATTTCGTCACTCTTCACATCGTTCGAGCGGTTCGTAGAAGTTCGTCCGACGGTTTCTGCTCCTCTCATGACGACCCGCATTGAGTTCGACCACGGTGACGATGACTTCATCGACCGTTGGTTGGAAGAGGGTGGTGTTGATGAGAACAAAGAGGTGGAGAACAAGACGTATGGATTGAAGATTCATGAAACGTCAGTTGAGCTGTGCATCCCGTACAAGTGTTGTCTTGCAGACAGTGTTTTGACTTACCTTTCTTGCTTCCACGATACATCTGCCTTGCAGGAAACGAAATGCTCCCCCTGGAAAAGGAGAAAGCGCAGCGGCCAGCAAAAAGCTCTCGAAAGAAGAAGGCTTGGTGAAGAAACACATCGAAGCGAAAGGATGGAGAGACAAACGAGTCAATCAGGTTTGTGAACGTGCGACGCTTCCGCATCCCGTCTCTTCTCTGTCTGTCCTCTCGTTATGCGGTCTACCTGTCTTTTCAGTCAAGTCCAGCTCGCAGCATACCCGACCTAGTCTATATTTATCCCTTGGAGCCCTTCATTTCCGTGTGGTTGCATGCAGATGTACGAAACAGGGAAGAGTGCCGCCATCTCCAAGAAGGGGGGGGGGGAAGAGGAGGACGGAGAAGAGGAGGAGGAGGAACGGGTGGACTCCCGTTTGGCAGCTGCAGAGAAGGCAGCAAGAAAAAAGGAAAAGGTGGGAATGCGTGTCGGTGTGGTGGGTGACCCCATCAAGCGCCTTCTGGAGTCCCCCCAGAGGTCAAAGGGTCCTTCTGGGTCCGAAAAGGCAGAGCAGTCAAAGGGGAAGAACAAGAAGAAAAAATCGAAGGGAGACGGGAAGAAAAGCGGAAAGGAAGGAGAAGGTCAAGAGTTGCAAATCGAAAAGGCCGCAAAAGTGAAGACAGAGAAGACCGAGGTGGAGTCACCACCCAGAGGCCCCTCCTCCCCCACCAAGAAAAAACGAGCCGAAGAACACAGAGAGGACAGTCTCTCTCCGTCTCCTTCCCCAGCAAAGCCCACGTCTCCAACAAGGAAGCCGATTCAAAAAGACACAAAAGGGGATGGACAGATCGACCCTCCTCTCACGAACGCTTCCCTTGGAGGAGAGGACACAGCGGCAGAGGGCACAGTACCGCACCTCACTCGCAAACAGAGGGGGAAGACGAAAAAGAGGTCTAAGCAAAAAAACATCAAGAAGGATAACAGACCGGACCATCTGGTCAGCCAAAAGTACCTTCCGCTTATATCAATTAGGGAACTCCACAGAAACAGATCGATTTGGCTGCTTCGTTAATTGTCCTTTGGAAAGGCAGGACATGAAGAGGAACACTTTGTCTGCTGACTGTGACTGCCTTCTTTCGTTCTTTAGCTAGGCAGATGAGCGAGCACAGACGTCGATTGATTTGTGGCCTCTTTGGCTGTGAGGATGCATGGAATGCAACAGAAAGGAAAGAGGGCAGAAGTCGAGGGCCAGAATGAAGGGAAAAGAGCCAGCGTTGTGTGTTTGTGAATGGATCGTTGCGTTTATCGCCCCAGTCCTATTCAGATCCAACTGTGTGTTATGACTGGACTAGTTTCCCTCCTCGGGGTTCCTTTAATGGTTGTTCCCATCCACTTGAAAATTCTCTTTCTCTATTCACCCTCTGCCTGATCACTCTTGCAGAAACCGAATTTTGGGCAACTGACCCATCTCTTCGGAGAGGATTTCGTCAAAGGGGGCGGCGGGGGGGGGGACTCAGTAGAGGAAGGTGCGGGAGAAAAGGGGAAGGGGAAAGGGAAGCGAACCTTCTCCAATGGGATTGAAGAGACTGGGCCTCACGCTGAGAAGGGTGGGGCGAAAAGGTTGAAAGAAGAAAATGTTGCCGCCTCGTCTGCTTCTTTCCAAGGAGGGCAGAGGACGCAGGGAGTGACAGAAGGGAGATCGCAGAGACCAGATGCGAAGGTACGCAAAGGCGGGGGCACAAAGGGGGCAGCTGCAGGGCTGAAAGAAGATGCTGAAACTGAAAAGGCAACACCCGCATCGGGGGGGGCAAAGAAAGAAAAGGACAGTCGGGGAAAGAAGGACGCTGGTCTGAAGACCACCTTTCTGTCCTCCCTCATTGAACAGGACATTGCGCAGCTGGCAGCGAGGCAAAAGCGGAAGGCTCCGAAAGCCCCAAAGGTTAAAGAGGGGTTCAAAAATCTCCGCTGAGGACATATCATTATGTCACATATATGTGCAATGAGGTCCCTCGATTGGTACTTCGCCTAGTACTTCGCACTCCAGCTAACACTCGAGGCACTCTTTCCCAGGTCGTGTGGCAGTGTCACAATGAATACCTTCAACTTTGATCATCAACTTTCATGTATCTGCACTGTCAATTAAATTGCAACAAGGTCTGTACACTGATGTACACTGTACTAGTAGTATACAGCTAGGTATATAGTAATAGTGCCTAGAATAGTGCAGAGTTTATAAAATTTTCAATCTTAGATTTATAGTCGATTATACAGTCGATTAATTAGATTCAATTAAATTATTAAAAATATTAGACTCAAAACTAGACTCAGAAGCTACAGTTTAGCCTACAAATGTAAAATTTGAAGTGCCATGCAATGATCATCATCTATAGTTTAGCTATAGTACTTTGAATTTAGGCCTCGTTCTATATTTTTTTTACTGTAACATATTTTACATGGAGTTTTCTGAGAAACTCTGAGTCTTTGACTCTGTAATTTACTGTTTCAACTGGAATTTCTTGTAGGATTTCAAGTGATAGCCTGGGTATATAACTAGCACACTTTAGAGTTCTGACATACTGCGGCGTTGCACCACCATAAATTTAATGTCCAATTCTAATCAAGATTCTAATAGGAAAGTTCTTAAATAAATAGAAATTTAACTTAATTACTTTAATTATTTTTTTATTAATTTTATAATATTAATATAAGAGTTTAGTTTTAGACTTTCAGGTCATGATTCTAGCGATCATTCATCATTTAACCTTAAATTCAATCATGACAATTTCATAAATTTGTTTTGAATTTCAATTATTTGCATGTTTTGTAATCAAATGACATGCATCAAAGGTTTCTGGCTTACTATTATGTATCGTAGCTTATCGTTTGCCTTCGTTGTCGTTTGTCTTAAAGTGCCTCCACGGCCTGCACTGCGTGGTGAGGGCGTGTAGGGCTTGCTATTCAAATCCCAGACCTGTGGACCACCTTAGGTGGTCAGCTTCTTTCCTGGCTTTTCTTTTTCAAAGTGCAGGGCGAATCGACCCAGTGCAACAGGAAAAACATCACGGTGAGAAAATAGATGAGAATATGCAAAGAAGCGCTTAAAAAGGACGGGAGAGAAAGCTTCGCCTCCTGACCCTAGGCAGATCTGTCGACGGGCGGCCATTGCTTGGCCTACACCGGGAGTGGGGTCATTCATTTGGAACTGGCCAGCTTGGGAGGTTCGAAGAGAGAAGTGAAAAAGGCGATCTTACCATTGAGAGTGCTTCCTGTGTTTCCTTCTTTTCTGTTTTCTGCATTTAATTTTTTGATGCCCTCTGGTCACTTTTTGTCTCCGTCAGGATTCTTCTCCGTGCACTCCCACCCATCCTGCCGTAAACAATGTGTGAACGGATTAATCAGAAAGACAATTGCTTCGAAAGATTCTGACAGAAGGGGAGCGAGGGAACGGAAGACAGAGCGAAAGAGAGAGAGAACCGAAGAACGAAAGGGGTAATGGATGAATGAAGAAAGTGCGATGTCGAAGCTCATGAGTCGCTTGCCTGTTGTCCTCATTCCTTCAGTAGATGTGGACAGACAGAAGAGGGGAGAAGATGAAGACGTGGAGGTAGTGAGGCTTAAATGAACAATGACAGGGGATGAGAGCGCTCTCGAAAGAAGCTCACTCCCTCCCTTTCTCAAACTGTGGATCATGTCCCTAAATTTTGATTCCACCCATACTTCTGAAGATGTGGCCGTGGTCTCTGTACATCTTGTGAGAAGCAAAACAGAGAAAGACAACAAGAGAAACAGAGAGAGAAAGGGACTGAAAGTGAACGCCCTCGTCCCCCTCCTGCCTCTCTCTACGACGAAATTGGTTTAAATTCTTATGTTGACCGGCCTCATGCGTCTTACGAGTGCCTTGCTTGACCGTACCAATCGCAACTCTTTGCCTTTTTCTTCCAGTTTTTATTCTCCGATTCCGCGTATCTACCTGTCCTTTGGGAGATCGTGGAAGGTCGTGAAAATGGATTGCACGAACGCCGCTGGATTCACGGCATCTGGAGGCGAGTGCGGCAGGACAAACGAGAGAAGACGGTAGGTGTCGCCCTCCGAAATCTCCACCCCCAGAGCTGCAAATGCCTTTTGGATCAGGGCTACGTTGACTACTGAGGACGTGGTCAGGTGCTGGAACTCCTTCAGAAGGCGGGTACGAATGTTGGCCTTTTCTGAAAGCACCCCCTGGATGTGCCGCACTGCTCCTCGGATCTTCGCGGCTTCCTCCAAACTTTCCCTGGTCTCCTTCACGACCTCTGCGTATGTGTCATCTGGAGTAATGCGGAGTCGTACCTTCGCATGCGAGTCCAGCATCGCTCCCACAACGTCTCTGTCAAGAGCGACGTCGCAGAATTCGTTGTAGCTGACCATTCTGCAGCCGCGGGGAAAGAACAAAAGAAAACAATCGTACCCAGAAAGACTTATGCAAAGCACACAAACGTCCTCGAGGTGCTTTTCTGCGAACGAGCACACCAAAATGTTGCAGGCCTTGCTTCCATTTTTCTTAATTGTCCTGAAAGAAGCGACTGACCCGTCCTGATTGGCGTCGAAGTGTCGCATCACCGTCAGAACCTCTTGTTCTCCCACATCGAAGCCCAGACGCCAGAGGAGATTCTCGAATGCTTCTTTTGTGATCACCGCAGTGCAATCACTGTCCATGTGCCTGAACATGTCCTTGACCTGCATGCATGCAACCAAATTGAATTAAGGTGATGTGAATACGGACACATACTTCAACTCATCGAGTGTAAGGAGGGAAGTCAGTTTCTTCCAGGCGCACTCCTCTCCATTGACTTTTTTGCCTCCTTCCAAAGCACTGACCGTCGTGTGTTTCTCCCTGACTGCCGAGCGGATCCTCTCAATCACCGTCTTCAGGTCAATGCACGGGTAGTCTGGGGGGATGTTCTCGACGATGCGCCGTGTGCGCTCGTCCATTTCTGTCAGGAGGAACTTGGCACTCCGAATTGTCACCTCGTTGCCGACCTGCAGGGAGAAGGGGAGGAAGGCACGAAGAAGTGAGAAGAGCCGGCAATTCTCGAGGAGATGTCACACACCCACACACCCACCCAGTTTCTTTCATGAAGGCCAGACAGGCCCTTTTTTACCAGCTTCCTGAACACAAGAAGACATCCAAAAAGGGTACAAGAAGGAAAAGTCAGCGCACCCTGGCCCTGACTGATTTGTCGCAAGAGAACAGAGATTGACGTGAAAGTGCAGAATGAGTGCTGCCGTGACATTCTGATGCAACGACCCGTTCGAAGGCACTCAAGTGAACTCAACTGAGGTCTTCTCGGACTGACTCTGAAGTCGGACTCCTTGAACCTCTGTCCGGTCTCTCCATTCAGGTGGTGGCCCCTCTGCAGGAACCTGCCCCCAGAGAATCCAGAGTTCCGGACAGTCTCTTCGTGGACCTGTGTCTCGTCAGTCTGCACACACGCACACACACACACACACACACACACACACACAGAGAGAGAGAGAGAGAGAGAGAGAGAGAGAGAAAGAGAGAAAGAAAGAAAGAGAGAAAGAGAGAAAGAGAGAAAGAGAAAGAGGGAAAGAGGGAAAGAGAGAGAGAGAGACAAAGATGCGCCCCAGATTGTCGCCAGAGGGATCGTAAGATGTAGCCGGCAAGCCGACCGTATTGATGGTTTTTTGTGCAGCCGAAAACAGACGAGCGGGGAGCTTAGAGTTTCACAGGGAAGAAGTAGAACTAAAAAGCAAAAGAGCAGAGAGAACAATGAACGGGCAGACGGACGCACGAAAGAATCCAGCAGACAGAGAAAGAAAGAAAGAAAGAAAGTGACTGACGTTGGGATAGAAAGTAACGATGAAGGCCCTGTCTGCGTCTTCCGGATAAGCCGATATCAGCACAGCTTTGAATGTCAGAGCTTTGTTCCTTCCTCCGAGGCTCATGGCTTTCTTTACGTCCTTCTTTGGAGGCACGGGGATCAGTCTGTGGAGTGATCCCATGGAGTCTTCCTCACTCCCGTACCCTGTGGGGGGGGGCACGGGGTCCTTCGGCCATGCAGGGGTCTTGATGTTGAAGTCAATTTTTGCCTGGAGCTTCTCCCCCTTCTCCTCCTGGAAGTACTGACGAGTGAAAGGGTCTGCGTCCACGATGAAAAACTCCCGACTCAACAGACGCACCTTGGCGCCGACCTGAATTCATCAATTGAATGAGACAGAAGGGTGACTGACGAGACCTATGGGTCTATGCAGAGACATTGAAGCACGTTTCAAGAGAATAACAGGTACCTGAAAATGGCTACAGTTCAAAATGAAGGAACGAAGGAGACGAAGAATTTGGCTTGACCCGACAGAGTCACATGAAGAAACTGCAGTGCAGAGAGGGTGTGTGGAAAAGAAGATGCATAGCTGTCAGAATACAAATTCACTTCCCCCTTCACTCAATCCCACAGTGACTCACTCTTGCACACACACACACACACACACACTGCCGACCACATGAGGAGAAGACGAAAGAAAAGGAGACGGACCTTGAAGTCCTCAACCTGCAGAGGGTCTGATTTGTTCTGGTTGGGTGCTGCAGTGTCCGAGGGCACCATTCCATCCTTGAGGAGTTTTCCCTTTCTGAACCAGACAGAGAACCCCAAACCGTCCCTTCCCGAGTTGGTCTGGAGAACCTCCCTCACCTCCACGTTGTCGTCTGCGAGGAAGAAGAAGATCTCAAACAACCGCCGCTCGAACACCGGCTCAGCAGTCTCGTCGAGGACCGCCCAGAACCGGCAGACCTGCAATTAACATGTGAAAGGGCATGTTTCTTGTATCCATGCATGCATGTGTGTGTGTGTGTGTGTGTGGATGTATGTAGGCATGAATGAATGCATATATTAGAGGAGTTCCAGTTGAGAAAGCGAACAAGGTTCAGACACGGATCTAGAAGTGAAGAGAAGCAAGGACACGATGCCCGTATATACTGGAAGGGAGCAGGTGACAGGGAAGCGACAACTAGCCGAAGACGATGAACGACTACCAAAGCGAAAAACAGAGACATCAACTGATTTTGTCCAAGGCAATTGCACGTGAAACTTTTCATGTGTGTAAATGCACGATGCAAAGAACAACAAGCTAGCTGAAGTTCGCTTTGCGTCTCCCTGGAGAGAAACACAAAAGACAAAGCACAAGTTCGAAGACAGATAACGTTTTGCTGCAAAAGCATACATATTGACTGACCTTTTTGTCGTACTCCATAAACTGTTGCATGCCCACGTTCAAGTGCCCTCCCCCCAGCATTTGTTCCCTGTAGCGCTTCTCGTAAGTCATGGGCATCAGGGGGTTGCGCTGCTCTGCCTTCAGTCTGGACTGCACCGCTTCGTCTGGGGGGCACTCGGAGGAGGCCGGCTGTTTGACTTTGCCCTGGGACTCATACCTGCATGCACAGAGAAGAAGACTTTCTTTCTTTCTTTCTTTCTTTCTTTCTTTCTCTCTCTCTCTCTCTCTCTCTCTCTCTGTGTGTGTGTGTGTGTGTGTGTGTGTGTGTGTGTGTGTGTGTGTGTAAGCGAGAGACAGAGAGAGAAAAGATCACGGTCAAGAGTAAGGCGATCGTCACTGTGAAAGTCCGTGTCTCGCTGTTTTTGCTGCCATGCAGACGGCAATCCTGTACTGAAACGCCGAAAAGTGTCCCGCCTTGTCACTCCACGGATAGAGGGACAGGGTACACTGAAAAGGCATGAAGAGAATAATCTCGACGTGGAAGACAAAGAATCGGACGCACCATTGACGAGTGAACTGGTCACAGTCGACCAATTGGATCTCCTTGCCATAGAGCGAAACCGTTTTCCCGATGACCAGGTCTTCCTGGCACACGTACTTCCCGTCCTTCGTCTTCAGGTCTCCTGTCTTTGTGTGAGGCACCCTGTGTCGACGCACCAGAGTTCCCTGTGGTGAGCCTGCGTTATCCACCCGGGGCTCTAGGACCTCGATGGTGTCGTCTTCCAAGTGGTAGTACAGAATTAGGCGTCGGACTCTGTGGTTCTCTACTGGACTCTCGTCTACGTGTTCTTTGAAGTAGCCAAAGAAACGAAGAGTCTGGTGCTCAAACGCCCTCCATGTGGGGTGTTGAACCGTGTCCTTCTCGGTCACTGGGAATGCTGCTCTGGTTGTGGAACAGGGCAGCGAGCCGTCTCTCCAGGGTGTGCTCTCTTTGGTGACAGTCACGAGTTTGGGTTTGTCGTGGGTGAGTCCTTCCTTGAATTCTACGCGGGTTCTGTTTGAGGATCCGCCTGTAAAGCCCCAGGTCTGCTTCTTATGGAAGGATGAACGGGGCACTGATTGGGTGAAGCCGGGAAGATTCGGCAATGTGTTCGCGGGAAGACCGGTGTCCGTTGAGAAGTCGGTGGTGAGCACCATAGTGGATTTGCTTACTTGTCTTGCTGTTCAAATGACGACCGTGGAACAATCTCCAGGTGTAAAGAATGGACCAAACTTAACTTACTTGAGCGTTCTCCTGAGTATCTTACTTATTTGGATTTTCAGTCTGACTCTGTGACTGTAACTCGACTCTGTTGGTCTCCTCGTCGATTGGTCACCGATCGGTGGATCACCTGACTGTCTGTCAAGCCGTTTACTCTCTCTTTCTCTCTCTCTTTGGCGTCAGACAGGACAGCTTTCTGTAGATTCTCTATGTCTTTCTTCCTTTTACGTATAATGATCGATGCATGCAGATGCATGATGATTTTTGCTTTAATTTCAAATTCGGAAATGGATTGCGCTCGATTTGCGCGCGCGCGTGAATTAAATCCGTGCGGCGCATTTGTGTGCAACTCTGCAACACGCGCGCGCGGACACCTCGAACTCGCCTGATCGAGCAACACGCACGCCGCAACACCACATCATGCACCACGCACATTGAAGTTGACAAAGAAGCAAGCAAATGACAATTTTCACTCGCTTCTGCTGCTGATGAATCGCAATTTACTTGATGGCTGATCTTGCACACCCTGCTTGTTCATATTGATACACACTGTCACTTCGAGGAGTAAAAGCTCAAAACCGATCGCGTTGAATTCCTGAATTCAACAGATCGAGTCGAGGTGATCATGAGACACCCAGCACAGGCAAAGTCTGCGTCCGAGGCAGCAAGTTCTGTGAGTGGCCCGAAATCAACTGAAGTCGCCACTCGACGCAAACTCTCGCTCGAGTCTCTACCAGAAGACAGGGTGAGAGCCGAAGTTTGTCTGATGGCTTGCTACCTGTTAGAAAACTCTGAAGCTGTCTCCACATTTTTTTGTAGGCAGGCCAAGGACGAAAAGGAATCGGAGCAGACCACACTACCTTCTCCTTCCCTGCTTCTAGAGGACAAATGGAAGGACTTTCAGAAACGTTTCTTTGAACAGTATTCGAAGCAAGGGAAACTCCCGGAGATTTCAAAGAAGGAGGACGTTGAAGATGTCCAGTCGCTTTTGAATGCTTTCAACAGATTTCGACTGAAAGTGAACGACAGCCTCAACCTCTTAGAGCTGCGCGAACTCCAAGACAAACTGCCAAGCCAAGTTCTCCCCCCACCCTTTCCTTCGGACTTCTTGAACGACACGTGGACGGACTTTTCCCTTTCTGAGGGGGACAGACAATCTGCGTGGATAGGTCACGGGTGGTATTGGCGGTTTTCCGACAGCAGTCAGGTCCACAAAGACAACGTGTGGGAAGATTTTGATCACATAGAAAGGGGGTTTGTAGCTCTGAAGAGGGCTTCTGTGCTTTGTGCGGATTACGATGAGTTGAGAAAGGAAATGAATTTCCTTGGTTCGCTTTCGAATTCTCAAATAGACGAATGGCTGCTTGGTCAGGTGGCATTCCTGTCAGAAGGTCAAGTGAAGAGGATGCAAGAGGGAGGGGATCTGTACGGACTTTTTGACTTTCCTTCCATTGACGCAGCCATCGACAGAACACGAACAAAATCTGCCATACGACAAAAGGGAGGCGGGCGTGCAGTCCAATTTCTGGTCGATTCGTGTTTTTCGTTTCTGAAGGGAACGCAGGGAGAAGGGTCTGTTGACACTGTTGCCCTGGACGTGAAGGGAGTGGGGACCTCTGTTTTGCAGGTTTGTGTTGGGGGTCAGGTCAACTTGCGGAGGGACAGAAAAGGAAGCGATCTAGGGAAGCGATGGGACGGTGAGGGAAGCAAGCAAGACAGCAGAAATAGAAAAAGGAAGGAAGGGTGGTTGAATGGATAGATGGATGGATGGATGGATGGATGGATGGATGGGTTGATGGATGGACGAAAAGGTGGATGAGAAAGCGAGTGAAGTTTGTTCAAAACCTTCTTAGCAAAGAGAAGGCAACTGCAGCTTGCTGGAGTCGCTCGGCTTTCCTTCTTTCGCGAAGTCTATCATGTGCTTCATCGCTCGATTTCTATATGACGCGTCTTGAATGCGCATCTGAATCTTTTCCTCAAGAAATGATTCCCCTTCTCCGCTGCGTTCTTTGTCCACATCCAGACTTTGCTCTCGCGTAATACTGATTCCCCCTTTTTCTCTGCGAATCAATTTGTTTTTGTGTGCGTCTTTGTCTGTGTCCGTGGCTCTTTATTCCAGCCTGCACCGTCTTCATCGATTCCCTTCCTCCATTGCACGCAGCCGTCAGTTGAGCGGAAGGCCTGCGGACTGTTGGGTCTGGTGGACGCTCTGAAAGAAACTGCTTACCAGAGACTCTTTCAGAGGATATTCGATAGGGAGAAAGAAAAGGAGAGGGAACAAGGACACCCTAGTGCTTGTCAGTGGTCAACTGTGAAGACATTCGCCCTAATCGACACAGGGTTTGCGTTCGGAGAGGATCAGGAGAATCCGGCGACAGGGTACACAGGGGACAGATGTGTGCTGTGCGTCAGGCAGGGACACTCCAGGTCGGTCAACTTTTGGAACATAGAAGTTTCTCCCAGGGGCAATCTCTGTGACTGTATAGAAAAAGAAAAAGAGATTCGGTGGACAACAAATCAACAAATGTCTTTCGCAAAAATGGACCTCTAGTGGACTCACCTTGCAAATCGATAGACGTCTTTCTCTTCGGTGACTCTCTTACTGCCTGTTGGCAGCCTCTCATGGCCTGTCCGTGCGAAGTCTCCTGGCCTGATTTGTCTGTCTGTCTGTCTGTCTGTCTGTCTGTCTGTCCCCCCCCTCCGCCCCCCCCCGGCTCTCTCGCTCACAAGAATGCAAATTCACTCACTCACTCACTCACTCACTCACTCAGCAGCTCCGGGTTTCGTCCGCAGGTTGGTCGCCTCACCGGAAGTGCCGGCCTTCTACTCTGTTGCACAGCACGAACAGATGCTCAGTCCGTCTGGAGGAAGACTGATGGAAATTCTGGAAAAGTACGGGATTTCTTCCGAGCAGGCACCTCGGGCGCTCTTCTGCCGGCTGGGTCTGAGTGAGAAAGAGGAGGGGGACGGTTAGTACTTCATGCGTGGGTTTCTTCATGCATCCCTTTGCATTTTGATTGAAATATGCGTATAGATTCGGATCCATTTGGGAAGCAATGAGGCTGCCGTGTTGCGTTTTTCTTCTAAGTTGTCATGGAGAGACACGTACTGTGTAGCGAAGACCAACTAGTGAAGACATCGAATGCCCTTCGCAGTCATTCGCGGTCACGGAAGAGAATAGTGCTGAGGGTCTGCAGAAATACGCATATTCACTCACCGTGTTGCCAGGTCTACTCCTATTTGTAGTGGAAGCTCCTACACGCGGTTGTGCACTGCTTTCGTTTTTGCATGCAGGAGACTGGAACGTCCAGAGCGACGGCAGCTTCTCCCGGCTGGTTGACTTCTCCCACTGGTTCGTTCTCCCGCCCTCTCTGAAGCTCCTCAAACCAACAGGGAGAGAATCGGAAGACAAAAAGGAAGAGAGAGACTGTCAACTCAACAGCGTCTGGAGTCTCTCCGAAGATGCGGTGAGTGCACAGAGAGAGAGAGAGAGAGAGAGAGAGAGAGAAAGGAGGCATCGGGGGAGGACCCTGCAGATGCATGGGTGGGAGGGGATGGCGGGGCAGGCCTTCGAGACAGTAAAATCAGGGAATAGGAAATGGAGATTGCAGACACGAAAAAAAAAGGGAAAGCTGAATGCAGAGACAAAAGAGAATAATTGGACAGAGTTGACTTTCCCGAAACGAATCCGACAGACACAACATTTGAGACTGTGCGCATACACGAAGGCCGAAAGGATTCCTTCCCTGTCCATTTTTTTTTTCAGGCAAGAGAGAGTCTGCGTCTGGGATCAGAAAAGCTGCGCCTCTTCGACTCTCCCGGAGTCACGCAGTTTGTCTACGACTCCACTGATCTGGAGGAGGCAAGGAGACGGCACGCAGCAGACCTTCCCCGTCTGGAGTCTGTTTGGGGAAAAATTGGGAATCCGGGGAGGCGGAAGCCTTTCCATTCGTGGAGCTGGTTCCTTGAGACGGACGACAGCTGTGTAAGCAAGTGGTCCATGGAAAGAGGATTAGGAACAACACCTCACACAGCAGTGAAGAGTGGCAGGCAGGTAGACGGGACAATTTCTACTGGTGCCGAATCTTCAGGGCTTGACCTTAAACAGGCACTGAAAGAAATTGATTCTTGGCTCCCTCCAAAGCCCTCTTGAAACTTTTGAATCAGTTTTTGATTGACGTCTTGATTGAAGTCGTTCTTTACTACCAGTGTGGTCATTTTTCGATCACTCATATATAAAGTGACTTCAATTAAGTTTTCAGAAATAAAATGTAGAGAATATATTACTGAGCTTCTAGGTCCATCATTTAATAATCTGCCTTGCGTATTGTGACTTGCCGAACGCTAGACGCCTATTATGGGCCGATAGCGATGGCGTATGATGATGATGATGATGATGATGATGATGAAGTTCAAACTCATATGACTTCTATATTTTTTTAAAAATATATGTATTAATTGATCACACTGGCATGCTAACATGGCTAGTAAGATGGTGAGCAACGTTGAGAAAATAAAATGGTATAAACTACTATAAAGTTTTTAAAAAGTAGCACAAAACCTAGCGTAAAACAATTACAAAACTTTTTTTTTGCGTTTTTCTTCAAATTAAATGCTAATTCAGATAATGCATTATTCAAAGTTTTTTATATGAAAAATATGTTACAATTGTTCATATAGAATCATACTGGTGTTTCCATAATTCCTGCTTGACTGCATGTATAGGTTTTTATGAATTAATAAGCTAGTATAAATCAAAGTGAACCCTAGAGTGAACCGCTGTTGTAAAGAACCGAACTGCCTCGACGCAGCCTCGTGCGTTGCCGCCAAACGCTAGACACCTATTCATAGGCCAATGGCGATAGCGTTACGGTATTAGCGTATGATGATGATGATGATAAAATATAGATTGACTAAGATTGTTATTATAAATGTTTAGTTCAATATGAGTTTAAACTATTAAAGCTGTCATAACTAAAATGTTTGAAGTTCTTTTTCAAGAATCGTACTAGAACTATAACACAAGTTTTACCTCCTACTGTTTTTCTAATTTTGAGATATTGTCACTGACATACTGCTCTAGACACTGTATTGACCACGAAATAGCTGGACAGGTGAATAGCCGATTGTCATATATAAAAGCGAAACGCTCAGGGTGCAATATGGCGCAAACACATTGTTCTATGAACAGAAATAATACAGAAATCTAAACAGTGTACAGCTAGACTGGATTCACTGGGATCTATGGTTCGGGACGCATTATCGGGGTGCTGCAAATGAAGGCAGAGGCTTTTTATCAGGGAGAACAAACGACTCCTCTGCCTCCTTTGACTCGATGAGCTTTTTGGAATAGAAGGCGTGGAAGAATTGTGTGTCTACAGTCAACTCGCGTAGCTTTGAGGCCGCATAACTAAATCGACCCGCCCCCCCCTTCCCTTGCATGAGGTCTTCAAACTCCGGCATTTCGGGACCGGCCTTTTCTTCTTTATCTGAGGAACTATCGAAGATGCAAGCGTGGAAGTCTGTGGCGAGTGCGTGTGTGACCATTTGAATCCAGAAATACGTTTTTGTCTCGTGGAACGCCCCTTTCTGAAGATTCTTCAGAGACGCGAACAGAGAATCCGTGGCCTTCCGACGTCCCTGCGTCTTCAGTCTGCAGTAGATCAGCCTGATAAAAGCCGCGTGTCCCCACGAAGGCAGACGGTTTCCCTCGAAGAGCTGAAGAAAGAGCGAGTCAGAGACGCTGTCACCCACAGGCAGGTGCTCGTGTGCCGGTGGGAGGGGGCCCTCTCTTTCTATTGAGGAGATGAGAGACGGCAGGGGTTTTCGGTCGGGCAGGACGACTTCTGTGCGCGCCTTCGGATCGTTGAGCATTCTCTCCTTTGCGTAGAAATGGAGAAACATACCGGAGTTGCACAACTGCACAAGAAGAACAACATAAAATTTGAAAACAGTAATCCACGAACACAAGAACACAAAGGAACTCAAGAAGCGCAGATCCAAAACCGGAAGAGAAAGGCTGCGAAACGAAGGAAGAATCCTCACTACGGTTTGCGTCTGTGGACGCCAACGTAAGCAAGCCACTTGTCAGAAAAGTGACACGAAGAAACTTAGGGGTACTCCAGTCCGAAAGAAAGAAGAATCGGTAAGAAAGATCGTGAACGAACACATGTGCGAGAGAGGAAACGAAACAGAAGACAGATAGAAGAAGGAAGACTAACGTTAGGACGGACGGACGGACGGACGGACGGACCTGGGGGTTGAATGCCAAGAAGAACTTGAAGTCTGTCTTTGCCCGTGGATCCCTTGCCGCCTCGAGTGCATAGTGGATCATGTGGGCCCAGAAGTAGGTCATGGTCTGGTGGAATGTGGTCTGCCTGTCTGCCCTTTTTGTCAGCTCGCTGTTCTTGATGAACGCCTCTATCCGTGCGAAGATCAAACGGAAACCCTCTCTCCTCCCTGTAGGGCGACCTTCCATGTGTGGATCCAAATGCTCAGCCATTCATCTCATCTCCCCATTCACTCATTGATTCATTAACTTTTCTGTCTCTTTGGCTTACCTGTACAGTCTTTCTGGCTCCAAAAAGTCTCAAATAACTTGAAATTGAAGCCCCGGTCTGTGGTCGATTGACCTTTTTTCTTCGAACAATCAACCAGACTTGAGGAGTGGCTTGGTGACTGCCTGGTTGCAACGAGCATGGCATTGCCTGGAGCGAAGAGGCAACCGAACAAAGTGCGAGTTTGCTGCACTCAACCTGAAGGGATTCCTCTGTTTCTTTTCGTTTGTCCGTTTGAGCGTCACAGAAGAAACATCCGGTTGAAGAAAACGGAGCAAAGAGAGACGTACAGACATGAGATGCATGAGGAGGTCGCACTGCCTGACTGACCGTGGGTGTTGATGAGTAACCAAGCAATCCTGAGATGAGTGTAGTGATCCCACGACTCCAGAGTGAAATTCTCCAAATGTGCAAGGAACACCTCAGCCTCCTCGTCCTCTCTCGACAGCCAGTCTTCCAAGACCTCCGCGATATTTTGTCCCTTCAGATTCCGATCTCCCGCCTTTGTCTCCTCCCTTCTTTTCTCTGCCTCCTCCTTCTCCTTCTCCCCCTCTGCCGATCCCGAGGGAGGGGCAGCAGAAGAAGATGAACAGGAGCCTGCGAGAAACGCCTCGTTGGCTTCCCACATTGCCTCTTTTACTTCTTCAATGCCAATACCTGCATTGAAGGGCAACCAATCCACCAAAGAGGGGGGAAATGCAGAACCCCCCAACTGGCCCAGGAAGGGGCACAGAGGGAGAGAGAGAAACAGACAGGGTGGGATGGTCAGACAGACGAAGGGGGGAGAGAGAAAAACTGAGCGAGGCAGACAGAGAAAGAGATGTGTACGACGGACAGACACACTGATTGTAGCGACAGACAGGCAAAGGTACAGACAGCCAGACGGACAGGCAGACAGGCTGAAAAACGGAGCAAACACACAGACACACAAACAAGCCGACAGACCCACGTACCCTCTGGAGTCGCAACCGCCACATGTTTCCACCACCTTCCCCTGAGGTTTTTCTCCACCTGCAGTTTGTCCAGAATCTCCGAGGGCGGCATACACCCAGGGAGGTCCTGCAGTCAGTCAGTCAGTCAAATATTTGCTCAATGAATGTTTTTCGGAGGGGTCCTTGCGACAGCGACACTCGGGCGACGGTCACGATGAGGAGACCAGAAGGGTTCAAAATTGCTGTGGTACTGTCAATGGAATGTTTGAAAGAAAGGCGTGATCAGCACTCCACTGCTTTGCATGATTTTAACGAAGTACCGTAAGAAGGTGTCACGCACGAAATTCGGGTTAGAAGAGGAGGGGTGCGGGTCGGACATGCATAGGCACACAAAAGACGCAACCAACTTGCGAGACATTCCATCCTGATCCTTCGTCCCTCTTCGTTTGTTCAATGGAGAGCGTCTGATTCACCTCTTTGAGACGTCCTTCTTTTAGACTGGCACAGGGCCGGGGGTCCTCCGTACAGTAAAAAGATCCGTGCCCCACATGCTTGCGGATTGCTTTTTTATCCCTATTATGAAATTCGAAAAAAAAAAATCAAATAAACCCCCCATTGGACAGCTGTTCAACGGAATACAGATTTGGATAGGGAGAAAAACAATACACGAATCTCCGTCCTCATTCGCAGACTTGCCTGCTTTGTCATGACCAACACGAGGGGAACGCCCTTCAGCGCGTCTTCACAGAGAACGTACTTGGTGATTTCCTTAAATGCGTCCTGCAGCCGCTCTCTGTCGGCCGAGTCCACGAAAAAGAACATCACACACGTCCCCTGAAAATAGTGTCTCCATAACGGCCGGATCTTATCGCATCCTCCGACATCCCACAAGGTGAAATTCGTGTTGCGGTGGGTGACTGTCTCCACATTGAACCCTATGGTTGGAATTGTTGGCACACACTCGCCCAGCACGAGTCGATACAGGAGGGTGGTGCGTCCACTGGCGTCCAGACCTAGAAACAATCCTCTGGACTGTTTCGCGCCCCCCAATCCGAGAACGCCCTTCAGGTTATCCAAAAAACTCTTCTTGGGCATTCTTGACCGAAAAACGGCAGCATGCACGATTCAGGGAGGGTCAGTCAAAGCTGTAAAGAAAGCGACGACAGAAGCCAGCGTGTGCCGGGAAGTGCAGGACAAGGATGATGAAGGATGTACCTCTCACACCATATCATCACAACAGTTAGATTATCTACATCACCAAAGACAAGACATGCAGTCTGACATTCTGAGATTGTCTATTTGCATGTGGTGCGAATGTTTTTGTGAGAGCTCGCGCGGCGCCGCGCGTGTGAGATGCACCGCGTCTATTTGCACAAGTTCGGACGCGCCCCGGCCTTGACGGCCGTGGCGCGCGGAGGGCGCGCTGGAATTAAGCGCGCTGTTCGGGTTTGTGAGAGCATCAGCTAGAGTGCACCACATACACCATGTCCAGCCATCACGAGAAGAGCAACTTAGTTTGTTATGTCATGTTATGTCATCCACTGAGCTGCAATTCCAGCGTCATTTGTGCAATTTTAAATCTTAAAGTTTGTGCATATATAGTACATAATACGTACATAGCCTAGTATATAACACTGATACGATAGCAGTATGGGAACAGGCCTAGACAACCATATTATAAAAAATTATGAACAATAATAGTTCTAAAGTATTCTAAAAATAGCGAGACCGGGCTAGTAAGTTGTTTTATAATATTTTGTACCCACGGAAAAGAAATTTCACGATGCATAATATGTTTTAATTGTCACAATGTAGATCGAATCATAGGCTGAATCAAACAGATACTAGATTTTCGGAACTTCAAGCTACACTCCAGCGAGCCTTGTAAAAAACAAATGTATGAAAAAAACTTTTTTTCTTTTTTTGTTTTCAATAAAAAATGTATTTAAAAAAAAAGTGTGGACAAAAAAAAATTTAACAACCTAAGGATTTGATTTTTTTTTTTTAAACTGAATCATTAATAAAATCTATTGATGATCATTTTTGTGTATAACCCCATTTTTTAAAACACATTTTTTGAAGTAGATAAAGAATATAATGGCAGTAATGCATTGTAATCACATCTATTTAATTCTAATTCTAATATATTTTTATATACGTATACTTTGACACTGGTTTTTCTAGTAAGATTTTTGTGTAAAGTTCTGAGTCGGCGTGAAAACTGGTGATAAAAAAGTCCTCAAAAGGATGAGCTGAACTTCACGCTACTGGTCCTTCGATTTTGTCTGAGAAAGAGAAGAAGAATGGGCATTCTTTTGTGATCTCAGCAGACATTGTGAAGACCGTGTCACGATGAGATGTGTAACCAGTTTAAAAGAGAATGAAAGGAAGAAAGGCAGGAAGGCACTGAAAAGAGGTATACACAGACTATCACATATGCTTCTGTGTGCAAAGGAATGCGGAGGGAAGATGTACTTTCGAAGTATGAAGGATAAAAAGAATATGAAGAGATAAAGATGCATGTTCTTCACCATTTGCGTCGTCGACAAAGATGGCAAGAGAAACACATACGAGGGGATCAGCAGTAGCTGGTGTTCTCGGGGCAGGCAGTCATGCTTGTCAGGTATATAAGCGAACAGTGACGGAGGAGAACATGCCGACAAACGTCAAGGAGTATATCCATGCGATGACACATATACATATACACACATACACAAACACACACACACACACACACACATGCCCAGAAAGAGAGAGAGAGAGAGAGAGAGAGAGAGAGAGAGAGACTTTGACAGACAGACACACACACACACGCACATACATACACACACACACACATACATGCACACGCATATACCATTTACATACAGAAATACAAATGTGTACAGATTATGCACAGCACACGCACATGCACAGAAAAGCAAGAAAAGATATTCATAGAATCTGATTCTGATATACGGAGAGAAGGAGTGAGCGAGCGAGCTGAAGAGAAAGGGAGGGAAAGATAGAGAAAAAGAGACAGAAGAAAAGAAAGAGAGAGAAAGAGAGAGAGAGAGAGAGAAAAAGAGAGAGAGAGAGAGAGAGAGAGAGAGAGAGAGGAACGAATAACATTTGTAAGTCCAAAGGGATATGCCTCAGTGTTAATATTCCTCATTGGATGCTTTATACTGCACCTAACAAATGCTATATAGTAAAAGAAGCATGTGCAACAGACAGAGGCAAAGAGAGAGCCGAGGAGACAGAGAGAGGAAAAGAGCAACCAGAGTAACAGAAAGAGTTCATCACACTATTGACTATTCAAAGGTATATACGGTGCGCGTGGGAGTTAGTTTCATAGGCTGACATATGCATGCAGGGGCAAACACACACACACACACACATACACACACACACACACACACACACACACACACACATACATACACACACACATACACACACACACATACGCGCGCGTGTGCACACGCATGTACCGTTCACATACACAATCACGTACACAAACGTAAATGTGTACACATCATGCACAGCACACGCACATGCACAAAAAAGCAAGAAGAGATATTCATAGATATACAGAGAGAAAGAGTGTGCGAGCGAGCTAAAAAGAAAGGAAAGGAAAGATAGAGAGAAAAAGACAGAAGAAGAGAGAGAGAGAGAGAGAGAGAGAGAGAGAGAGAGAGAAAGAGAGAAAGAGAGAGCTAGAAAGAGACGAATAACACGTGTAAGTCTAGAGGGATATGCCTTAGTGTTGATGTTCCTCATTGGATGCTTTGTACTGCACCTGACAAATACAATATAGCAAAAGAAGTATATACGACAGATAGAGGCAAAGAGAAGGCCAAGGAGATAGCAAGATACTGACGCACACTATCGACTATTCAAAGGTGTACACGGCGCGTGTCGGAGCTAGTTTCACAGGCTGACATATGCACGCGGGGGCAAACACACATACGTACACATACACAGAGAGAGAGAGAGAGAGAGAGAGAGAGACAGAGAGAGGGAGAGAGAGATGGAGAGAGAGAGAGAGAGAGAGAGAGAAAGAGAGAGAGAAGGGGGGGGAGGAAAGGAGGGAGGGAGGGAGGGAATGAAAGAGAGAGAATCTCTCGTCGATATGCTTGCCTCTACTGCCTCGGAAAAATAGTGTCACTCCGATTCGTCTCGTTTTCGTGGGTTTTTTTGAAAAAGCACAGACAATTTTGAAAGAGAGTAGCGAATGCACACGAAAATAAAAACGCCCCTGCTCTGACACATCCTGATTTGGTGAAGAGAAGTGAAACAGGGTTAGAGACGGGGAGACGGATGATCAAACGAGAGAATGTCAAAAAGAACTGCAAGTTTCCAGCGGCAACTTTCCACAGTAGGTGGGGGCCTCGTTTGTTCGAAATAAAATGTCTTGGTGAAAGAAGTGGATGTTTTAGAAAACTGAGTAGCGTTCTCCCATGCCAAACTTGTAGCCAAAGTGACTGTCGGAGGTGCTGAAGTGGACTCCTGCGTGCAGACAGTTCTTGAAAATGTCGTGCGCCGCCGCCACCTGGGACCTTTAGGCGGAC
>JAHBMJ010002193.1:70083-103804 GCA_018398765.1 Chromera velia | reverse complement strand
TTCCTTATCCCCTGTTGGAACTAACTTACCTGGACCAGATGGAGCGTGTTGGTATGCATTTTATCATCATTGATGTACCACAGCCCTTTCTGAACTTCTGAGTCCAGGAAGGCCACTTTGGCCTCTTCAGGTGTCAGACCTCAGACGTCTGTTCTTTGGACTCCCTGTGAGTCTGGGAGTCGTTTTTTCTACACCAAGCAGCTAGAGAGAGTCTAGAGAGGCGAACTGACGTCTCCTAGGGTCGTTGCTTTGAGTCCAGGAGGGAAAAGGGAACAGAGGGTTGTTCCTTTTCTCCTCAAAATTTTTGAGCCGGTTAAGGTCTGGCGGCGGGTTCTAATTGGTCCATGCACATCTGTATGACCCGCCGCCACGTTGCGCTCAAAAGAGGTTTTCACATCTTAAGGCCAGGCCACCTGCTAGCTGCCTCTTTACCTCCGCAACGACTACCGCTTCCGGTTCATAGACCTCCGAACCAGGCAGACAAGCACAGACAAACAACATATTTTTAAAAGAATCTTAATTCAATTCCTACAAGTGCCAAAAACGTTGAAAGAAGTCTTTAAAACTAAAGAATAGGAGTTGCACCGCAGGCAAATTTTTTTTTTTTGAAGCTTCATTTTCTCCTCATTTTTTCTGGTAAAACTTAGATAAACGGAGTCCATTACCGGTAATCCGGTAATTACCGGTAGAGAGGGGTCGTTACCGGACAAAAAAGCAACCCTAAATTATTATACAGATCAATATTTCAAGTTGGGGAGATAAAATATACAAAACTTCTATAGAAAAAAAAAAAAAACGAGAAAACATCTCTATAAACTTGAAGACCACTCCCAGCAATTTTTTATTCCTTTTTTTTTAAAAAAAATTATTATTTGTTCATAAATTTAAGAAGAATTAATATGTACGTGCACAGCTGCATTTTAAATTTTATAATCAACTTTGAACAATAATTCAAAAAATAAATTCATTGAACTTATCTCTCAAATTCTTTGAAGTGATTCACTTTTGGCACTAATTTTATTTTCCCATCAAATTAATGTTTGTAACGACTCCAACCCCGGCCGAGCACGCCTGTGTATGCATTCCCCCGTGCAGTCCCAATCCCCCCTGAAAACAAATCGGACCGGATGAAGCTCTGATCCATTTCTGTTTTATCAAAAAGCTGCCGTCTTTGCGAAGAAAAGAGCCAGACCACCAAGAGAGAAGAGAGGCGAGGTGCATCGCGGGACGTTCCAGCCCCCTTACTCTTCTCTTCTCTGAAACCTCAACGCTCTGGAGTCGACGCGGTCTGTCCATGCCTCTTAGGCAGGCAGGGCAGACACGACAGAAAGACAAAAACGACGAGTGGGAGTGAAATAGAGGGAATTAAGAGAGGGAGCAAAAACCGGAAAAGAGCAAGGACAGGACGCATTGCGCCCGACAGCAGGCAGGTCAAGGGAAGGGTGAGGAGAGGGAATCAATCTCGGAGGGATCCTTTCTCTCCCCTACCCCTTCTATTTTCCTTCCCCAGCCCCTTTTTTGTTTCCTGCCCTCTGGCCCTTTTCTCTTTCTCTTGGTCTCTCTGTCTCGCTCTCTCACTTCTTCGCTCCACTCCCACTGCCTCGCTGGACGATCGTGATCCGGTCACCCAGAGAGAGCGCGATACCCTGCATGCAGCCAAGTGAACAAGCAACAGACACAAGTAAGTCCACACACAGCCAACAGTATGCACGCACAAATACACAGTTAACACCTGGCGTGTGAGGGTGAAACAACAATGAAGGGTCTCTTCAGGAGCGTTCGCGAACATCCATGAATGGATCCAAACTGCCTCTCTCATTTCTTGCCTCCATGCGCTTCCCATGAAAATGGAACGTTCTTCTTAGAGGCGAAAAGGACGCGCCTCTACTCATCTGCTCAACCTCTGTGGTAGCGATGGGTACATAGAAATCCAGATAGACAGACAGATCGATGTGTGGAGAGCGGAAGACACGAAAGAATGACGGCGAATTCATGACACACACCCGACAGGACCCATACACAGACAGACAGACAGACAGACAGACAGAACACTCAAACATTACCTTCCCCCCCCTAGGAGACCCCCACCCACCGACCTGTGTTCTGGAGCGAATACGAACGCTTCCTGCGAGGGACCCATCAGGCAGCTTCTCGATGGAAAGATTCGCCAAAGCGTCCTCTCCTGCATATCGAGTCAGACAGCACGGTACAATTTTGGCTCAACATGGTTGATTGTCAGAGATAGTTTCCAGCAGAATAAGAAAGAGGAAGGGCAGAAAAGGTTCTTTCTGGACACACACAACACGGAAGAGAAGAGAAGAGAAAACGCGGCGTTCCGAAGAAACACACAAACACACGGGCGCAAACGGCATATCCGCACTTGCTTTACACAACGCAAAGAGAATCTGTATCCCATTTCTTTTCCCTTCTACGTATGGAAATCCTTTCGATGCAGTCTAGGTGCTTCGTCGAGAGCTGCCCACGAAGATTGTTCATTCATTCATCCGGTTTCGACTCTTGCTACACCCTGTATCCGCAGACATTCATGGCCTGTCGATAACGGACAGGATGCATCAGACAGACAGGCAGACAGATAGACAAACAGACAGAAAGAAAAGAAAGAAAGAAAGAAAGAAAGGCAAAGCCAACAACAGACCGAAAATGGAACGTGAGTAGAGGTTCACAGCGAAGAAGGAAGACCCCTCCGTCAGACGCTTCAAGGTCGGGAGATCCTTCACCTTCCTCAAGTACTCGTCCATATCGTCGCTCTGCATACACACACCCACATGCGCACACACAGTCAATGCCACACCTTTCTTCATTTGACGGGAGCGATAAGAGGAGAGGGGAAAAAAATCAAAGATTCATCAATGTGGTTGCGCACAGTTCACTAGTGACGCATTTCATTACCAAAGGAAGGAAGGAAGGAAGGAAGGAAAGAAAGAAGGAAGGAATAAAGGAAGGAAGAACGGTCAGAACCAAAGAAAACACCCCCCCTCTGTGTGCACACATCATGCACACCCACAGAGCCACGCAAAGGAAGAGAAGACTAAACCCACAGACCTCCTTCCCGACCAGCCGCGCCTGGAGTCCGCCCTCCTTCTTTGCTGAGATTCCTGCAGGCGGACGTGCGTACTTCCCGACCACGGTCATGTTTGTGTTCTTCATGATGTGCTGGAGGAACTGGCCAACATCCCTGCAAGCGAGAATAAGAAAAACCATCAAAAAGATTCCCCCCCGTCCTCTAGACTGAGGCCAGAGTTTAGATGTATGGAAGGAAACGGGCACACAGAAAACAAGACACGTTCTTCGACCTGCCTTCCCGATGGAGTTTCGACGACACTGCATTTCTCTCTCCATATTTATTTGGTCCACCGGAAAACGTAATGACACATAGATTTAGAGCACATTTTCTTGCAACTCTTCACCCTCTCACTCACTGCCTGCCCATCTGCCTGCCTGCCTGACTGACTGACGTCATGGTTGTGTTGATGTTGATTTTGTTCTCCCACTCGAACTCGGACCACATCGTCCGGAACGCCAGCTCCCCCACCCAGCTCCTCTCGATGTAGTCTAAGAGGTCGATGTGCATCTCGTTCAACACCAGACACTCCTACAAGCACAAGCAGACAAGCAGAAAGGGAAGAAAGGAACGTGCAACTGGAAAAAGAAGAAAAGCTCGGAGGATAAAACACGTGAGGCATTCCGAGACGATCCAAGAGAGTAGAGATCCCCAAACAGCCGACGAAAGAGAAAGAGCAAGCGAGGGATAGAGAGAGCAACGCACAGAGAGATCGGAAACCCGACGAAGGTATTCCACCACAAGTGGGGACACGCACGCACAAGTACGTGAGGAAGGGAAAAGCTTTGAATGTTCCCGATCCATTCCTAATTTGCAAAACCCAGGTACCCAACCCGAAAAACAAACCAGGCAATACCTCCCTCCCGCATACACCCCTTCTTCCCTCCACATCCCCCCCTGAATTCCCACCTTCTCCGTGCTTCCCTTCGCGTCGAAGGTCACGTATCCGAACACGATACCCGTCTCTGTGCTCATCACCTTGATGCTTCCCTTCAGGACCACCGACTGCCCTGCCGCCAGATTCACTGCCGTAGGCCTGTCGACCAACTTCAGATCTCCTGAGACAATTATTTTCGAAGAGGACAGAGATGAATGAGAGGAATCGTGAGACCAACAATCTATCACGCACAGAGACTTTCATGCTGATCTTGAAAGCACACAAAATTAATGAGTGCGTGCTATCACTCGACTGCCCTGGACGACCAGCTTTCTATCCCGTCTCCTCTATTGGAAAAAAGACGATGAGGGAGTGCAAAACGGAGACAGACCCAGGTGGTGGCAGAAAGAAAGAACATCTATGAACTAAAGAGAGAAGCCAAAAGAAGAAAGGAGGCATAACACAAAGCTATACTTTATCTATCAAAACACCTCACCTCACACACCTGCAGGCCTTTTGCCTCACTTCCCTGTTTGCCCACCGACCGACCGTGAGTGGACAATTCCACGTTCACGTTCTGCAGCGTCTCCTGTGTGCGGTTGATGACAAGAAGTTCGAGCACGAGGTCAAACTGGTGGACCTGGAGGAACGCTTCCACGTATACAGGGTCCTGGAACAAGGACAGAGACAGAGACAGGGAGTGATGAGAGGATGAACGGGGAATGTTGCATTGACACCATCAGACGATCGGTCTACAAATGTTTGTCTGAAGAGTTTGTTGGAGGAACGTTTTGCGAGGAATGTCGAACATGCACAAACATATAATGCACGTGGAGAACTGCATTTACGCTTGCTTGTATGTGCCCATCCGTCAAAAAGGAGAACGAAAGACGCAACAAACACAGACAAAAGGCTGACAAAGTGGCTAAGTACTGACACACATGCTTACACACATCCACACTTCTGCAAGCCGGAAGCTTATTCACAAATACAAAAGAAAGAAGTCATTCAAACAACCCACTGACTGACTGACCGCGAGTCCCGTCATTTGTTGGACCCTCGCGAGCCTCTGCTGGAACACAGTGCTGTCGTCCACCTCCGTGCCTGCACCCCCGACCGTCTTGGAAAGATCGGCGTCGTCGTCATCCAGCCCGTCGGCGGCGGCGCGCACTTCTCTGAGTTGACGAAACACGAGGAGATCCGAGGGGTCGGACGCCGCCGTCTCCTCTCCCGTCGCTCCTGCAGATGGATGTGCAGAGAGCCCCAGAGGCACAGACAGACACAGAACAGTCCATCACTGGCGGCAACTTAAAATAAAAAAACAAAGGGCATGGGCACACACAAAGACAGACCCGCACATAAACAACATGTTGGCATGCAAGCAGACACAAATACACGCACGAAAAGGAAAGTGTGTATGAGAGAGAGAGAGAAACAGAGAGCACGGACGTAGAGTTCCACTCTCCACTTCAAGCTCTCAAGCGAGAAAATGCACACAAACACGGACGTACCAGTGTCTGCTTGCCCCTCTGCGAGAGAGATCTCATAATTCTCTGCCTCGATGTCCAGAACCCTCCCGAGAGTGTCTCGGCTCTTCTGCACAGACAGACGAGGACAAAGGGGGGAAGCACAGCAAGAATAAAGAAGCGCCACGCATCTGTCACGGAAGGTTGGGGCAGTCAGAAAGGGAGAGGAAAAAAGGCTGCTTCCATCCGACTTGTCAGACGGAAGTACCAACAGAGAACGGCAGGCGAGCGTGCAGGAATAGACAAAGGGCCCGATTGAGGTGTCTGCGGCAAACAGAAGAAAGAGCTTCTTTCTTGTCTGTTCCGTTGGCTATCCACTCACTCCTCTTTTTCCTTTTCCCTTCGTTCTCTCCGACTACATGAAGCATTGAGCCGTTCCACCCACACCTTTTCTTTCTTTCTCTCTTGTTCTCTCTCTCGCCCCTCCTCTCTGACCGACCGCAAAGAAGAATTGTTCCATACGAGAGATCGCAGCCGCATCCTTTTTCTGCACAAACAAACAGAAACAAATGCGTACACACAAATTTGCAGAGTGACGACATGGAAAGATTCAATGAACGAGGAGTCAAAAAGACGTACGACCACAGAAGCAGACAGAAGAAAAGCAGAAGAGACAGAAAGGATGCTGAGTGATCTTGCCATTTCCAGTTTTGTCAACGCATTTATCTATTTCTGGGGACTGCCAAAACTCCCCGTCCCAAAACCCCAACACGCTTCCCCCCTCATTTCGGTAACTTGCCTGCCCTCCCTCTCTTCCCCTTCTGACCAACCAAGAGAGCAAGCATGGCCTGGACGCACTGCGCGATCCGCACCGCCGCGTCGCTCTTGGCCCCCCCTGTCGGGTGGTCCCTCACGAACTTGAGGAGGGACGCGACCACAAGCATCACCTCGTTCAGTCTTGGCCTGCATAGATGAAAGAAGAATGTGTGAAGGGACGCAGGAACGAATGAATGGTAGAAAGAACACCTCGAAGAAGAGACAAAGATGTGAGTCAACTTTCAAGTCGCGACTCACACAACCCTTCACTGCATGTTGCAGCAATGTATCGAGTCAGGCACAACCAAAATGACCAGCGAAAAGAATTCAAAACCGAAAGCAAAAAAAAACAGATGGTTGGATTGTTTCGAAATATCACGCACAGAGAAAAAAAAAGTCCTTCTGGTCTCGCTGTCCGTCTCTCTGTCTAAGCCTAGCACCTCAAGCGACGCCTGGTCTGTGCGTGCCTTCTGCTCTCTCCACACAATACTCCTGACCCAACCCTCCCTACACGTCTCCCAAACGCCCCCCTCTTTTCCTCTGTTTCGGCTCGACGTACAGCTGGAAAGAAGAAAAAACAAACAGACGTACAGAGACCCTCGAAAAACTAGAAGGGATTGGCACGAAGCCGGCCATTTCTCAGCCAGTCAAAACAAATGACAAAGAGCCAGAAAGGCATTTAGGAAGAAACGCAAAAGAGAGAAAAAGACTTACGTTGGTATTTCATAGACCTGTCCTTCCCCCATCACTTTTTTCAGGCACAGCTTCGCAAGGGAAACTGCAGGCAGCAAAGACACTCACTCAAGCTTGAAGGAACCACAAAAGTTTGAGCCATGAGGATGCATGCAGCAAAGCCGTCCGAAGCATGACAGAAGAAGGAAGAGTTGGTCAGGGGCATGATGCTTTCTTTTCATGACAACAAAAGTAGACAAAGCAAAGTACGAAAAAGAAAGCTGCCGGAGACCGTCACAGGACTTTACGTGCTCTGAAGTCATTCAACCTGGCGACCGGGCCCCGTCCAGTCTCCCCATCTTAAATCCATCAAGAGAACTTCACGTCATTCGCATACTTCAATCTCGAATGGTGGGCCTGTCAGAAAATGGAGGGAAAAAAGGGAAAAGTGAAGGGCCAAGGAAGGGCTGTACTCAAGTCAACCGACCTGCGAGCATTGCAGACAGGAGAAAGTCCCCGGAAGTGATTAGAGTCCGGAACGCCGTTGGCTTCAGCGGTGCCCCTCCGTCTGCATACAGCACATTGTGAGGATACGTTATTCTTAATTGCACATCATGTATAAGTGCATATTCCATCTGTGCATGTGTTTATGGGAAACTGCGGGGAAACCTCGACAACCACACTGACACAGCACACTAGCAGATACGTCATGGAAAAGAAAAAAGCCGAACACCCCTGCTAGCTCCTTCCCCCCCCCCCCCCCCCCCCCCCCCCCCCCCCCTCACCTGCAGTGCCCCCAGTCGGCCCCTCTGCTGCCGTCTCGTCCCCTGTTGCGTTCTCGTACACGTTCTCCTGCCCGTATGTGCCGTCAGGAAGCACAACCGTGCGAGTCGTGACCTTCACCTTGGGGGCTGAACTCTTGGCACCTCCTGCAGACGAAAGTAAACCAAATAAGAGAGTAAGGATGTTAACAGAGAGACAGACTATATCGTCTTTTCTTTTCTATTTCTCTTCCTTGCCCAGTGCAGGCTTACGCATTTGCACTTCCACATTCTTTCCAGACAGACAGACAGACACACAGAAAGCAGCAAAGAGGCCACTGCACAAAGGTGCGACTCAAAGGGTTTCCTCGACTTTCACTCCAAAAGAATCATCTGGTGGAGAATTCTCCATTCCCCTCAAGACAGAAACAAAAGAAGGTGCCCCACCCCTCGCCACCATCAACATCGACATCCTGCCTCTAAAGAAACTAACGACAGAACCAGAAAACCCCCACCCCCCCTTTCTAGCCTTTTCATTTGGCGAACTACACAAAGATCATTCTACATTGTCCTCCCTCCCTTCTTTCCTGTATCTCAAAAGACCTTCTGTTTGGTCATCTGGGCTCTCTGCGGATGTCTGTTTCGACTTCTCGAGGTCTGCAGGTGAGAGGAAGGGAGGGGGTCCCACCGCCGTCAGGATGGCCGTCAGTGCAGACTCCAGCGTCTCGCCGTCTCCCACAAATTCGCCCAGCAGCCACAAACAGGTCCTCAGCACCCTGCACGCGCATGCGTGAGATGAAGTGTGCACAATCAAAACAGACAAGCTCATAATAACACACGCACACACTCACAGAGAAACAGAGAGAGAGAAAGGGAGTCGAGCTTCAGTCTGATCCGCTCGGCCCGTTGAAAGAAAACGTTCTCTTCCGCTTTTATTCACCCAGACTGAATGCACCCTGCCTGCATGTGCCCACCCGCCTCGGTGTCCCGCGTACTCACTGACCTGGACTGCTGGATCTCCCCCAGAGACTCCACGATTCTTTGCAGGATCGGTTCTCTGCAGAGACACAGGGGCAGAAAGACGAAAGGGCAGAAAGAGGGCTGTGTGGAAAGCTGCCTGACGGGTGAACACCTCAGAAGAGAAACAAACTGATGAAACGAATCAGAGAGGGAATGCACAAAGGAAAAGAAAGAGAAAGTCTCGTAGAAACGTCAGAATACTGAAGAGATGAATGCACGAGTCAACTACGAAAGACGCACGGCATATGAACGCAAAATCGTATCACACAGAGAATCTGAACACACTCTAATGCAGAAAAACATGCACACTCATACTCACTCACACACACCTCCCTCGCCCACCAAACCCACCTGAGATAGTCATACTTAGCCACCAATTCCCTCACGAACATGACCACCTCGGTAGTTGTGCTCTGGTCGCTCTCGGACATGAAGTCCATCAACAAATGGATGACGGAGGAGGCAACATCAGGAAATCGGGCACAGGACGCGTGGATGGCTCGGGTCAGGAGACGGCGATATTCTGTGTTGGCCTGGGAGGAAGTTGCTGTCTGCAGGATCGGTCAGAAGGTCGGTCGACATTTGTTTCAGTCGGTTCATGTCCGATTTGCTTTCACCATTTTTCTGACTGACACTTGCATACGATCTGTCCCGACGGGAGAAGTCGATGAGTGCTCCGAAAACAGAAGAGCAAAGCGAGAAGAAGGTTTTGACGATCATGAAAAAGATGGAGGAAAGGAGCAGCAAAATGAAAAATCAGGAAGTCCATCCATGCACAAAGCAGGAAGAAAAACATTCATCCATTCAGTTCTCTGCTTCATTCATGAAGTAAATCAACTGACTGCTTCCATCGTCTTCATCACTTCCTTCTTCAACAGCTTCACGACTTCCTGCACACAGCACGACAGGCAGACGACGAGCACAGAGACAAAAAGGAAAAGAAATCGTGAGGAACCGAGAGACAGAAAAGAAGGGAAGAAGAAGGAAGAAAGAGAAGGAGAAAGATGGGGAAAAAAGAAATCCGGACGAAAAGGAAAGTGACAACGACATAGTGATACATCCGAAGCTAGCCACCATCCACCTCTCTACATGCTCACTTCGATGCATTTCAACCAATGCCCGCGCTTATTGCCTGTCTGTCGATCTATCTGTTCTCGTCTCTCCCTCCCTCTCTTTGATTGTCTGATTGACTGACTGACCTTAATGTTCCTCGGAGACACCAACTTCAACGCGATGTCGATGGTTTTTCTCCTCACGTCCATTGATGGACACACCAAAACTGCACTCATCAGAAGACAACATACCGGGAGAAGAGAGCGGAGACACAAAGATACACTCAGTCACTTACACACACACACACACACACACACACACACACACACACACACTCGCTTTCACAAAACGAAGACAGAATCAGAAATCATACAGAGAAATGAGTGAGCGCAGCCAGAAAGAAACAGACAGACAGAGAGCATCCGACAGAGTAGGGAGGGAATCAAAATTGGACATGAAGAAGCCTTCCCTCAGCCAGCCACGGAAAAGAAAAGAACCCTCTCAATCACCCATGAGCATGTCCAACAAGATAAAGAAAAGACATGAAATACAATTTTCCTCGCACCTCTAAGGAAAGATAAAGAAAAGACATGAAATACAATTTTCCTCGCACCTCTAAGGATGTCCATCACGAATCCCTCCAGGACATGTTTGTGTCTCCTGAGAATATCCGTCAATCTGTCAAGCACAATCAGTTTGACGTTGTTGTCGCTTTGTCCGACCAACAAAGTGACGTACGCCTGCGTCGCTGCCTTCAGCGCCAGAGGGGAGGCAGACAAAGTCACCTGCGCTCTCGCAAAAAAGCAGAGAAGAGAGAATGTGCAGACAGAGTCACCTGCACTCTCGCAAAAAAGGAGAAAAAAAAGAATGTGCGGAATATTTAGATATGCCTTGGCGCTGCTCCACCTCAATCCAGGAGATCTTACAAAACTCACCAATCATGTGCAGAAAGAGACAGAGACTTCATTTGTTGCCTCGCTCCAATAGCCCCGTGAGGATGTTCGTTTTGCCTGTCAGAAGAAGAAAATGAATCGCGCTTCCAGTAAAACTCTCAAAAGCCCCACCACGCAGAAAAAAAAAGAAAAGAAAGAAAGAAAGAAAGATCCATGCACGAAAGCTCAACCGACCGACCAGAGACACAGCCCCCTCATATGCCACGGCAGGACACGCATTTTGCACAAGGGAGACGATCATCCTCAAAAGCGCCGGCTTCTGTGCGGGCTTTTGCCTTGAGACTTTGCGGATCAACTCCAGAAGGACCAGCTGGAAGATGTCCCCAAGACCCGGCAGCTGCACAGCAATTTGACGCACGCATTATTATTAATATTCTAGAAGAGCTGGAAGATGTCCCCAAGACCCGGCAGCTGCACGGCAGACAAACGAGACAGACGAAATCAGAAGAGGAGCGGCAGGGCATGTTGTGGTTAGGAGGTTGAAAAAAAGAACTGCAAAACACAACAAACAGCGCTCTGAAGCATGGGGGGCCTGCATGAGCAATGGAAAGAAGCTGAGGCAAGAGATGCTTGAGGGAGGGTGCGGAAAGGGAAAAGGAAACAGAAAGAAAAAGAAAGGACAAAAACGGAGAGGAGAAGGAAGGCAGTAAATCGCCCCCGCGAGATAGGAAGGAAGCGGGCGATCGGGACGGGGATGAAGGAAGAAGATGCGTGACAGCGGGCATGAAGTGTCGGTTCTCTCTCGTTGCCTGCCTGCCTGCCTGGTTGTGTGTTTGCTTCTCTGTACCCCTTACAGGCACACCACCCACCCACTCACGCACGCACCGCATCTTGCACAGACAGAAGGTAGTTCACCGCCCTCTCTTGAGCGCAGTGGATCAGGAACAGGAACGCATTGCGCTTCGTTGACAGATCTCCCTCCTGCAACAAAACAAAAACAAAAAAGCATTCCTGCCGACAGATCACCAGTTGGACCTTTCTGCCACCCCCTGCTGCTGCCGCGTCAAACTATCACTTAATCGTCTGTGTATGTTTGCGCGCGCGCGCGCGCGTGTGTGTGTGTGTATGTGTGTGTGTGTGTGCGGGCGCAAAGGGGAACGACGGGGGATTTGAACCCCCGCGTCTCGTCTCTCGCTTCGTGCACTTCCTGTCCAGTGTGTATTGCCCCCTTTCTCGTTGAAGGGGGAAAACAGGAGGAAAAAACAACGGGTATGCAGACAGGCAAACGATCCATTCATGGAGAGACAGAAAGGCAACTCAATTAATGAATGAATCAACCAATCAGTTAATCAACCAATCCATCAGCCCACTCGCCGACGGACCACCAGTAGGAGTTCCTCGATTGCTTCGGGGGCGTGGGGGATAACGTCTGCCCCGAAGGCCTTCACGAGAGAGTACACGCACATCACAGCGTTCCGACGCACGTAGTTGTGCCGATGGACCTGCAGGATCGATTCAGTGATGAAGGAAAGAAAGGAGGACGTCCGTCCCATGCGAAGGAATCCACCTCGTTTTGCTGTCAGGGGAGGCGATACGAAGCAGAGAGGAAAGAAAGGAAGGAGAGGGAAGGCGACAAGAAGGAAAGAGAGCAGAAAGGCACGACTTATGACATGCAGAAACGCATCGCAGTTGGACATTCATTAGGTCTTTTTTTGTGTCCCCAGGAAGAATGGCTCACGACACAACACGCGTGCGTCCTTTTGGGACTTTGACTGACGCACACTCATGCGAGTTCTGTGCCGACTGTTGATCGGGAGGGAGGCACGTCCAGGAGAGGAGACAGGAAAGGGAGACGGGAGGAGTGACTCGCCAGACCGGGTGCAAAAGGGGTGTCTACACGCCCAGCCTTCGTGGCCAGGTGACTGACCAGATTCCTGCAGATGGGCTCCACGAGAGGTTCTAGCAGTTTGAAGTACCGGACTTTGCAGAGGAGACGCAGGGTTGATCCTCTGATGAATTCGTTCGGGTGCATCAGATCGTTCCGCAGTGCGTTGCTGCAAGGACAGGGAAGGGGCTCAGGGTAAGTAAATGTGCACATGCAGAAGAGGTGGATGGGGAAGGGTGTGGTCAGGGAGGACTGACCAGACGAGAATCATTTCCTCCTTGAGCTCTCCATCTGGTTTGCACTTATCCACAATCTCCCAGTAAAGCATCAAAAGTTTCTTGATGCGGTGATCATTGGAAGTGACCACAAAGCGAATAACACTCATCAGAAGACGGGCATGAGGCTCTCCATGCATCATCTGCAGAATGATGTGTTCGAGTGCTTCCCTCTTGTCTGTCTCTTTGGAAGATTCCAATTTTTTCTGGAGTTCCGCAGCCGAGGGCTGCTTGTCGGACTCTAGATTGATGATCACGGTGCAGTTTTTGTCGTACTCCATCTTGGCAGTTTCCTTCTTTAGTAGAAGCACGAGGCAAAAAGAGACAAACACTGCAGCACCACGGTACGAAAAATGGACAAACACGTGTTCGCTCTTCGCCCTCTCAGTCTGGCTCCCTTGTGGGTGCCAGTTTGCACCCTTCGCCCTTCGCAAGCGCAAAAAAAGAAAATCCGGAGAAAAGGCGCTGTGACAAAGGCTCCTGTGACTCTGTTCTGTTTGTACAGACAGCTAGCCGCTGGAATCTGCAGACCAACGAACAGACGAACACAAATGTATCTGTGCGTCTTGATGAATTCTTCGATCGTCCACTCGAGAGGAGCTAGCAGTTTTCTTTGACGCACGCGCAAAGTTGTACCCGGCCGGGATCTGGCCGGGCCGCGCGGTCCGGCCTGCCTCGCGGCCCCCTCAGATTCGTATGCATGCGGGAAATCTTATCGTCAATCTCTTATACCACTCCCCTGAATTCTCTTGACATTTTCTTATATTTTCTCTAACATTTTTCTGTGTGTTATTCTCCTATGATCTCCTTTCATGTACGTCTCGATCTAGGTCTCGATCAGTTTTTTGCCAGGTCATAGATAGATTATTAGAATTTCTTGTTATTCATCGTAATTCCTCTAACATACAGATTCATTGCAAAATTCAATCAATGCCATTCAATAATCCTTAAAAGCCTGAGTGTTTTTCTAATTTGTACTAATTCGGTCTGTTCTAGTCTGTTCATGCATTTTTGCTCCGAGTAGTCCACAAGCTAACAGTAATGCTGCTATAACTCTAGTTTACACTATAAATACAGTAAAGTACTTTTGACATACCTACAGTGACATACTTTATATAAGGGGCGTACTATAAGGGCTCATAACTTACACTACCTTCTAACTTGCACTGCCTTCTCGAGCTAAAGACAATCCTTACGATAACGTCCAGAGAGCTCTCACTGTTGGAGGGAGAAGTCCATCGGTAAGTCTGACAGTCTAACCTCATACGATGACTCTTTGAATCAGACCCACTCTTATGCTTGATCTATTGATTGCATCACTGCACATACATGCTCGTCTATCAATCAGTCAGTCTACGTGCATGCCCGCAAGCCATTCCGTTCTCACGCAGGCCGAGGCCGCTGAGCTAAGCGATGCCAATTCTAGTTAAGTCACCTTAAGTGCCCCACAAGCCCAGACTCCTGGCAATCACCTCACACATGCCCGCCCACCAGACCAACGTCCACGCTTGGTTCAAATGCAAGCGTGCACCTCACACATACTCGCTCACAGGGCGGGTAGTTGGGAAAATCTACACAACAAACAATTTCAGACACTCTGAGTCAGACTTGTAACTCTTGCCTGAGAGTCTCCTTGTGCAGTCTCTGAAATACGCACAAGCGAGATCAAAGATCAATTGATTAAGTGTTCGCATGCAATGCAGCACGAACTTCAAATCCAAGCACTCATACGTATAACTTGTCTCAGGGGATTCATATGATTTCTGGCTGGACCAATACGATTGGATGCATTCTGTTTCTCTCCCTCTTGTTCCAGACTCTTCCCATCAAGGGTCACTGGATGAATATATTAGGTGCATTGTCTATGTGATCGAAAAATAAGACTCGAGTCATCCTGGTTCTATAGATCGCGATCTTTCCCTTCCTGTGAATAGATACTGAGTAGGTATCATACCATACAGCCTGTCATAAATCTAGAAGGCACACACAATGCGGCCACTACTGTGTACACCCTAAGCACTCCCCCCACGCAGTGCACACACACTCGGTGAGAGCATAAAGAAATTCAACTCTGCGTACTCAAAAGACTCGAGACTTTAAAACTCCGTAGCTGACTACCTGCTGACTGAGCAAGGCAATCAACTCAGAGGTCAACAAGAACACACTTTTCAGCCAGACCGAAAGCAGAGAGCAATTCAAGGCATACATATTCTGAATAAAAGCAAACTGGGGTGCTGCGTTGGCTTGCATATAGATATCATTTGCAAGGTTTAACTCCCTGACACGAATGACCGAAGCGCCTTCTGCCCGCCGGCCTACAATACACACAACGTGCGCTACACGCCGCGGCCCATCCACTCGGGAATTTTTGGTACCAGAACTTTAAGACCCCTACCAAATTTTCCCTTTTTCGCCCCCCTCTTGTCAGAGTTTTCCACAAAAGCTCAAATAAGGCAAAAAACACTGCTGAAATCAAAACATCTGACCCATCGAAGGCTGATTTTCTCTAGTCTTCAATACTAAATATTCCTGAGCTGAAGACCCCTTACCAATTTTTCCAGAGTAGATGGGCTGCGGCTACATGCTTACCCCCAATGCTCCTCACAGCGGCTTCCCGCAATGTGTCAAAACTATCTGAATGACCCTAGTGTTTTCGGCCACCCTGTGATCACCTCTTCCTTCTCTGCTTCATACAGTGACCACCTGTCTCTATATAGAGACAACCCAACCTCACTGCAGAATCTGTGCCCCAAACTGCACACCAGATTCAAAAACATGAACGCTCGGGCGACTCCCTCGATTGAAATCGAGGCGACTCAACCAGAGCACAAGTCAACGCGATCGAAATGTACTACACGTATGCTGCTTCAATTGATGCGCAGTCTTCTTCTGCAGTAAGTGCATGAATACATCCGATCTCACTCGGGCTTCGACCGTCTCGCTACATCAAGACACCCCATGCTTCGATCACAGTTTCTCATTCAGACAGCTCGATCGATTCTTCTCTGACATGTGCCTCTTTTATTAGAATGTTTAATATGCTCTCTTCTCTTCTCAGGAATTAAAGAAAAACTAAAATCTACAGATCGACACACCCAACTTCCTGGTACCAAACCAAGCTCTCCGTCTGGCGTGAATGGCAATCGCCCGCTACAATTTGAAGACATGCAGCTCACCGCAGCTTGCCCAACTGCGGGAGCAAAGAACTGCACACGCTCTTGAGCAGTCCGACCCCCAAAGCTCCTCTGTTTCAATGTATACAAGAAAAACACTCCTGCACAGCGGCCAAAAGATCCTGCTTCTCTCCTTGGGGCACTTTCTCCGTGGGCAACAGCGTCTCTGCTTGATGACGTCATCAAGGGTCAAAGTTAGTCTCCTCAATTTTCTCCCTCACTTCTCCCTGCTTCAAACTCTAAGTTCTCTTTCACACCTTCCAGCAAGCTTCCATGAATACTGCTCTCCCGCCATAAGCAGCAGAAAACAGAAACACCTCTCAGACCTCTTCAGCTCCTCATCTTCCCTCGCAACGCCACAAAATTCATGACAGAATGAAATAACACAATGGAGCTGAAAACTGTCTGAATCGATCAATTCTACGGTTGTCACTGCATAGTGTACTACTCATTTGATTAAATGGACAGCCCACTGAAAGCTCTGATGGATCTCAACAGATTCCATCACACTATCTGCCCCTGTGTAACCAAAAGCTCTGCTAAACCACATATAAGGGGCGTACTATAAGGGCTCATAACTTGCACTGCCTTCTAGAGCTAAAGACAATCCTTACGATAACGTCCAGAGAGCTATCACTGTTGGAGGGAGAAGTCCATCGGTAAGTCTGACAGTCTAACCTCATACGATGACTTTTAGAATCAGGCCTACTCTTATGTTTGATCTATTGATTGCATCACTGCGCATACATGTTCATCTATTGATCAGTCAGTCTACGCGCACGCCTGCGAGCCATTCCGTTCTCACACAGGCCGAGGCCGCCGAGCTAAGCGATGCCAATTCTAGTTAAGTCACCTTAAGTGCCCCACAAGCCCAGACTCCTGGCAATCACCTCACACTTTAGGCAGATTAAAGCAGATCAGTTCTAAAGCAGTTTGAAACTGTTTGTTAAAGTGTAAGACTACATGTATACTGAAAAACAGTTTTTGTTGGAACAGAATGACAGGCTCCTATAAGAATTAATAAGAATACAAACAGAGGTACTAGATAAGAAGTGACATGTATCAATTTATTAAAAAAATAGTATCAAGCTTATATTGGCCTCAATTCTGCTCTAAGAGTGTTTTTCAGGTACGTTGAAAATTTTTAGACGGACCTTATTGCTAGCTAGCGTGCTAAAAGCCACTGGCCTGATAGATAAGGCATACATATGAACACTGACTGCAATTCCGAGGGAAAGCGCAAATACAACGACTTGAACAGAACTATCGAACTTCATCATTGACCTTGCTAATTAATGCAATACCGCCCCATAATTTCTAGACTAGACTAGTGGTATGTGATCATGTCAGGGGGCAGGTGTCCGACGTCCCCGAGGGCCCTTGCCGACACGTTGCCGCTAGACGACACCTGCAGCCAGGTGATGCCCGTGTTCCAGATCGCCAGCCGGAGCCTGCATGCATGCAACCAAGCAAGGAGACTGTTTCGTGATAGAACTGCAAGACCGTTCACAGGTCTGAGGAGTCTGCAAGGAAGGGCATTGATAGGACAGGTGCGTAGACAGACAGAAGGCATACCTCACTCGTCTTTCGGACTGAGGAGGAGGTACTTGTCTTTGACGCCCAACAAAGAAATGTGTATGAACAGGAAACAAAAAGGCGTGTGAATGAGCAGCCCAACAAAAATCTAGGGCCATGCACAGGTGGAACACCGAAGGGACGCAAGAGGAAGGACTCTTGAGGAAGGACCCTTTGTTCCTTCTGAGGGAATGAACAGCCAGATCGCCGTTGAGCTTATCTGAGAAAATCTATTTCTGATGGGCATGCAAACAAAAGAGTGCGTGCAAAGAGGCCCATTGAGACGAAATTCCAACAGGTCCATGGAGGTTCTTAATTCTCATTCTGCCCCATCTAGCACTCCTTCTGCTCACTTCAAAATTCATTTCTCTGGCAGGATCGGCGGTAGCACACACGCACCGACCCCATCAACCTTTCACAAATGCGCATGCATGTGCCTGACAAACTGGTCGAGTTTCACTGACCATGCCTGAGTGTTCAGTTGAAGGGCCCGGCAAAACCAAAATCGAATTAGGTTGCCTGCACAAAAAAAAACATCCAGGATCAGAGAATAAAAAAAAATTCATTCATTTACATGTGAGGAGGAGCCGTTTCGGACGTGGACAATGTAGCAATCTTTTCACACACACAGAACGGAGCGGATCAGGTTGCTACGGTGCATCTCAGGCAGGCAGCAAAGTGCGGAATCCATCTAATCGACGAAGACTCGAACTGCATCTATAAGAAGAGAAGAAACGTATGTGGACTGTCGAGAAACGGAAAGACGATTTCAGAGAATGTCGCTGCATCGAATATTCGAGCTCAAAACAGAGCGCGAAGAAAAGAACCGTCTGATGGCCCAGACACAGATAGAATGCAATCTAGCAAATAGACTTTCAGGCAGGCAGGGAGTGTAGAAGAGAGCAAACGCACTCTTCTCTACCTCAAGAAAGGACTCGCACCGACGAACCATGACAAACGAAAATTTCGACAGAGTCGCCTTCTGGCTGCATTCAAACAGGCAGAGAGAGGAACACAAGGATGAAAAGCACGATACCAATCAGAACGCATTGCTTTCTCTGTCTACAAGCAGAGAGAAAGATAGGAGATGACAAACAAGTATGGAGAGAGAATCAGCAGAAAGGACCAACCGGGGAATGGGAAAAAAACATGAACGTGTGTGAGAGAGACAGCCGCTTTGAACGTCTCTCTACCCTCCTCCCTTTTTCCGCAGCCACCTGTTTGAAGGCTTACAAAGGGACAGTGAGTCAAGGAGAGCCTACTCGAGCCCCCTCAGGTGAAAAAAAAAGGAAACAAAAAAGGCTCACAAAGAGAGGCAGAGGAAAAAAATGACACAAAAAGAAAACCGGCACCCCTGGAGTTGGAAAGATAGACGACGGACATACAAATTCACAGAAGCTGAATGAAAAAAAAGGACCCGCAAAAGTCAAAACCGAATCTTCTTGGAGCGGAAAGGGCGGGCAAGATTTAATTGTCCCATCCCTTGCAAGGGGTCTGTGATCCTCTCCTTGTGTTCATTGCGGAAAACGTAAATCAGAAACCACTGAAAGTAGTCGCACTTCCCTCTGATCATGTGCAGCATGTCCAAACCCCATCCAAACTCACCCCCGAGGCCTGAGGACTGTAGACGTATTTCTCGAACGCCGCATTGATTCGTTCGCCGTCTCTGGAAGGGAGGAAGGAAGGAAGCAATTGCAATGCCAACCAGTCAAACAAACACAGAAAACAAAACGAAAAAAAAAACATAAAAGTACACTACATTCCCAGGAGAGAGTGACGGTAGAAATGCGTCTGTGGACATGGAATTCTTTGCTAAAACCAGAAAAGTAGAAAGAAAGGGGACTATCTCGCTCTCTTTCTTCTGAAATCGAAGCACCACACCTTCATCTCACCTTGGGATGTTTCCTACTGGCTCTCCATGCATGCATGGATTTCAACTTGATTTCCTTTTCAGTCGGATTGCATGCGGGTGAGGCGGAGAGCGTCGGCACTTCCGATTTTCAAAATAAAACCATACATACATAAACAAGAGCATGTAAGCAGACGGCACCGACTTACTTTTTGAGTTCCTCTTCCGATGGTTTCCATGTCTGTGATGGGGGGTCGGGCAGGCAGGGCGCCCCCTCTGCGATCATGGGGTCTTCCTCCATCTTCACGGAGGGGAAGAACTTCTGCAAGTTTGAGTCAGTCAACAATGGGGAAATGAAACATTGAATAAAGAAATGAACAAAGGTGAGTCAACGAAGGGGGGATGAAATATTGAATAAAGAAATGAACAAACGAACGAATAAAGGTACGAAAGAAGGACAGGGAGCGACAAAGCGAGAAAGAGAGAAACACAGAGAGAGAGGGAGAGAGAGAGCAAAAGGAAGAAAAACACCTTCCGGCATCAACAAGTGAAAAGCAGCTCCCTTCCACCCCCCCGTCCTGTCCTCCCTCGATTCATCTGCATGCTTACTCGATCTATCGATGAAATGACCCCACACACATGCTGACAGACTATATCGTCCTTTCTTTCCTTTTTCTCTTCCTTTCTTTCAGAAGACTGACATCCTGACTGACTGACTGACTTACCGAGACGATCTCCGCAGTCTCACGAGCACGCTGCACGAGCGAACACAGACACAGTGGAATGAAATGAAGGTGCATGTGTCAGAGACGACAGAAACTAGAAACATTGGCCGATTACAAGAAAAATCGACAGAAAAAGAAAGAAAAACTCAGCGAGACAAGCGATAAACGGACAACGGAGAAAGGAACACAGGAAGCAAAGAGAGGGAAGTCCATTCTCCAGTCATTCTTTTCCCATTTTTCATACAGACTGACACAGGGAAGGGCACACAGACACCCACATTGCACCCCTTCTTCTGTCTCCCCTCTTCTTCTTTTCATTCCACACTCACGCAGACGGACGGACGGACCTTCATGTTGGAGTGGAGGATCACCTTCACAGGTTTGTCCTGAGAACAGGAAAAGAGGAGAGAGGGAAGAGGCGAGCTGGTTCCAATGTATAGTCAACAAAGAGGACAGAACGCATGAGAGATCCTTTTGTTTCTTTGCAGAAAAAATAAGTGAGAAAACGGAAGGAAAGGCAGACACGTCTCTCTTGAATTTGGTGTTGAAGGAAAGAGATCCCTGTGATCCATTTCTTCTGTCTCTCTGTCTGTGTCAACTTGATTCCATCCAGACAGAGGAGACAACAAACGGGCGGAGCAGCACTGCCCGCCTTGCTGTCAGGATCCTGAACGACCTACGGACTGACTGACTGACCTTGAAAAGATCCTGCAACCTCTTCCCAAGAAGTTCCGCCTGCTTCTTTCCGAGGTCGGTCAATCCCTGTTCGTCGTCACTCTTTGCGCCTGCATGCACGTGCGGAAGGATGCGCCAATCATTTTTCCATAGAAGTCTACTTTCATGAATTAAAGGATAGAACACACAAGCAGAGCGCAGAGCTCGAAGTGGCCCCCTGGAAACGAAAAACAAACGATGATGTGAATCTGCTCACTGCATCTGTCTGTAGAGAATCTGGGGATGAAATCGAGACCGTCTCTAGAGACTTGGGTTGGTTGTGTCCTCCATCGAAAAAGAGTGAGAGAGACATAAAGACAACGTCTAGAGAGAGAATGAATGATTTCTTCGTGTCCTGTCGCTGTCACAAGGGAAGAAGAAGAACGAGAGGGGAAGCGGATTGAAGAGAAGACAAGAAGAAGAGTTCAACCTCGTTTTACGCTGAGTTGAGGGGAGGACGAGGCACAAAAAGGGGGAAAGCGAAAGGAGCATCTGTCAGAAAGAAAAGAACCACATTTGCTTTGTTCTCTCATAATCACTATTCACCTATTCAAGATGGAATTCTGGCGGGGTGGAGGAATCAGAGCAGCCAGACGGCTGAACAACTGAAAGCTGACAACTGAAAGACGATCAGTCGATTGAGAGGGGGAAAAAACGATTGAGACTCATATAGACATTCATTACCCAGCTTCCATTTCGCAACCATGAAGAATAAGAATCAGAAAAAAAAGGGGGGGAAAGGAGGAATGAACTGACCGGAAGGGTTCAGGTATTGACCTGCTCACAAACAAAAAAAGGCGGGCATAAGTCTCTCCTCTATCCCCCGCCCCCCCCCACACACTGAGCACGCACAGAGGATAAAGGGAGGCGGGAAGATGGAATGAGATTTCATTCGACTGCTGAAGAAAAAAGGACATGATGAAGAAAAGTGGACAAAAGGGTGCCTCCAAGGAGGAGGGCTCTTCTCTTTCCTCAACAGATATGCCGGCCGCATCTCTTCCTCCCCCCCCCTTCTGCCCATCTCCCTTCCCTTCCCGGTGTCTGCCTGCCTTTCCACCTCCCGACCAAAGGACCGACCATGTCTGATGAGGATGAGTTGTCTGGCGCTGCTCTTTCCCTTCTCCTTGGAGGGATAAGGCCGCCAGGTCCGATCCCACTCGGGGTTCCATTTCAAGAACTGCAGGGGGGTCCGGGGGGTGCAGAACGGAAAAGAAGGGGCATGTGAGAAGATGTCGGCCCAAATTGTGCGAATGACACAAGTGATGTCACATCCATCCGAAGCCTTCCTCTTTTTTCCAGTTATTTTCAGAAATCCTTCAGAGAAGCTTAAGGACACGATGAAGAAAGAACGAACAGAGACGGGACCGGACCCTCCACCCACCAAAAGTGAAAGAGAAAAGAGGACACTCGGGTGGGTACACTTGACCATCGAAGGCAATTGAAAGAAGTAATACAAGAAGGGAGGTGATGGCCCGTTTCCAAGGGTGGGAGAAAGCGGATTTCATGCCAGCATTTGTGGAAGCTGGAAGGCTTTTTTCGAGAGACATACCACAGACACCCAAGCGCATTAAAACGAGAAGACAACTGACACACAGACAAACAGACAGACCTCCTTTGCGAGTTGCAGACGAATATTTAGTTCCACAAGACCGTACCCCATTACAAGGCCTGCAGGATTCATTTACGCAGACAGAAGCGGAGATGAATCATGTGATGAATTTCGACGACGACAAAAAAAGCGAAGATCTACATAGCTGAGAATGGATGCTTCCGAAGTTTGCATCTGACCAAAAAGACTAAAGCGAACACTTCGTGTGTGGGCGCGTTTGCTGTTTTATTGGTCGTGCAGGGAAAAATGAGGGATGAGAATCGACGATAGAGGGACCAACAGATGTAGGGAATTACACCCAGCAGGCGAGGGGGAGGGGAACACCTCATCTGGTTGACAGAAAAAACGCCAGGCACAAGAAAACTACGTTTCTCATGTTTTTTTTCTTTCTCGCTCGACCCTTCTGTTTCCTTTTCAAGAAACGAGACCCCGTCTCGTCTCGTTTAGTGCAAGGAGACGGGGAGACGGACTGACCGGATACGATGAGAATTCCAAAGAGAGCCAGAGGAGGTTTGGATTTGGGTGGAGGTGGGCTGCCTGTGGTTGCTTGAGTGGAAAGGGAGCGCACGAGGAGTGCGGCATCGCCGGCCCTCTCTCTGATGGGTAAGGTTCCGAGACCAGGTCGAATTTTTGGAGACGACAAACTTGGAAGGGTGAAGGAGCGTCTGAAACCCGAGCCTATCCTTAAACCAGAATTTTGAGTTTCCATGCTAGTTTGGCTCATCCAGCTGTACCCTCTCCCTCTGATCCCTCCACAGAGAGACAGAGAGGCTCTTCCGACCTGCCAGCGCAGCGCCAACCGCGCATGCACGTGCTGCATCATCAGGCTACGCAGTTAGGCTCGACAGGGTTTTGCGGACTGACGTGTGAATGTTCTTTGTCACAAGTTGTGAGAAGAAAAAACTTCTGGGTCAAAGAATGTCCATGCCGCACGGGTCCTGACTGTCAGCGGGTCGTACGTATGCAGATTTGTATAGAGTTGCAGATCGAGAACTGAGCTCGAGTGGAGGATTCTTCGTTCAGACCGTCTACATGCGTTTTGTCCCGCCCCCCCCGTCCCCGGCGGGGGCAGCCTCTGTAGGCCGGTAGGGCACCTCGGCCGGGGGTCCATTGGCGGTCCGAGGTCGGATTCGCTCCCGCCTGCCTCGCCCGGTTTTGCCCCGCCTCTCCTCTTATCTCCTCTCTCCCTTCTGTTTTTCTGCCGTGGAAGCCACGAGTGGTAAGCCACGCATTAAAACTTTAAAGTGATCGATGAGCAGACTTGTCCCTAAATTTGAGACTTACTGGAAAAAGTGGAATCTTCTAACAAACTACGGTAGATCTGCCTCTTATATACGGGGACGTGAAATAACGTGAGATGTATAACAAAACCCTCAACCACGCTTTCTTACGAACACATTCTTAATTTTAGAGGGTATTATGATGCATATCGTTTTCCTTAGTTTTAGATTAAGTAGTCTTGTCAATTGACACTAAAATTAATTGATTTATCACGTGTCAAGTTCGCCTCCAACTCGCAGTCGCCTCCCTCCTCCAGAGCCTGTAGTACGGCCCGGTGCGGCCACACCTTCTGTTATAACTAAAATCCCATAAAATACTAGAATCTCGTAGTTTAAAATCTAGCTTAAAATTACTTAAAATATCATAAAATCGCGTATTCTTTTTTTATTTTTGAATGAGAAAGTATATAAAATCACGAAAAACTTCGAGTAAGGTTCAGACTGACCTATACATTCTAACATGGTTAGATTCATAATTCATTCATGTGTATTCATATGAAACACAGCTGTACAAAGCGGATCTCTTCTGTATGATCCACCGTGAAATCGTCCTCATAAATCTGTAAGCCATGCAATTATGTTGCCAGACATATGGGGGTGCCGCAAGGTCTGTAGACAAACGAAGCTATCCTGGAGTCCCCACCTACCCCAACCTCCCCAATCCCCTCCCCCTCCCCCGCACTTTCTCGCACCCTGACCCAACAATTGCCCTTCCGTTTCAACACGGGCATGTAATTGCGGGAGGCCATGCGGCACGACACTCGTCAACACTCAGGGCACTCATATGCACTCATTAGTGATACATCGAGGCAGCGATGCAGCCGCACCACGTACAGCTTTCCTTCACCAGAAATTGACTTTGCACGCCTGCATCATGATGGTTCAACACCATCTTGGCAGAGGGTACTTCAGCCAACCTCTTTCTCCGTTGCCTCTTCTCTTGCCTTTCGAAAGGGAATCCTTCTAGATATTCACATCCCCCTCTCCCCCCCTTGGAGCAGCAACGAGGGAATCAATCGAGTGGAGAATACAGACGGATCATTCTGAGTCAGGATCGAAATTAAGACACATTGCACCAGAATTAATCAATCCAGTTGAGAGGCAGACACCATGGTCTATACGACTTTACATACGGATAAAGGTCCATTTGGGAGTTTCGGCCATTCGGAAAGGGCTCCGATTAACTAAATAGAAAGAAAGAGAGTCTGTGCACATGCGGCAGAAAAGAGGGGAGACGAGGCCGTGCACAACAGAGGTGCATGAGTGTACATGCAGCAACGAGTTCCGATGAATGCGATCTGACATGTAAATCGGATCTGCGCAAGCAAGCAGAGCAATGCCATGACATGATGGAGGTACAGCGCATCTACACAGTCAGTAAGCATGCACTCGTCTCCTCTCTCTCGAAATCACCGCATCAACTCCCCCTGTCTGATGGATGACCGACCCCCCTCCTCTGCCTTCCTCTACCCTGCCACAACCACTCAATCAGCGAGAATGGGGTACGGACGTACGGCCGCAACCCGTGAGGCTGCTCCCCCCTCTGAGCTGCTCGCGGCAGGACCGTATCCGTTCAAGACAACGCACCGCTCTTCTGTGGGCACGGCACGGAGGAGAAAACGGAGCTCGAGCATGTTGGCCTCTGTCTTTCGTGCCGCAGAGAGAAGCACCTCCGAACGACAGAAGTTGATATAGCCTCGTCCCTCTTCAACACCCTGCTGGGAGTAATCGTATTCAAACCTGTTCTCTTTCTCCCCGTTGACGACCTCGAAGGCAACTGAGACGGTGCCTCTGTGGTCGTCCTTCTTTATCAGGAATATTGAGGCGTAGCCTTCCTTAGCACGACCGTCTCCTTTCGGGTGGAGCCTGACGTAGAAGCGGGAGCCCTGCAGACATACAGGTCCACGTTGTGCAGTGGGGTGAGCCATGCAGACAGTTGCGCCACAAAGACTGAAACGAAGAACATTCAACACACGCGTCGAGAGAAGAATGCCACCCTGCACAAGCAAGAGAAAACACTCAGACACCAGAGACGAAACCCTGACTTGCCTGAAAGATAAAGTGACCACTCTCAAGCTCCGTTCCCTTTTCAGCACGTCCTGCCGCAGCCTCGAAGTCGGGTAGCTGGATCGTTACCTCGCGCTCTCCTGCAAAGAAGCACAACAACACAAGGGGAAAAGTTCGTCACAGCCTAGGTCCCAGCACAGCGATATTCAACAGCCAGCCCGCTGCCGCGGTGTGCTGCCGTGCGCAAAGCAAGCCGTACACCATATGGTCCATCAGAAATGTACGTTTGTTCCCTTTTTTTGCGTTTCTACCAGGTGTAACTGCAGTTTCATGCGTGTGAGAGACCGAAACAGACAACCACATCACGAACGATTGCGCCTTCAATGCCAGTCAAGTTTAGCCCTCCCTGACCCTTTCCTGACGTACCTGCATACTTCTTGACGAGATTCTGGTGCTCAGAAACCCCTGCCGTCTGGTGAGAGCCCAGGCGCCGTCTCTTGTCTCTCCAATCACATCCAGGAATGAAGCAGCGCACCGTCTGCTCCAGACAGTCCTTGTCAAGGTGGTTTTGGAGCTGAGAACGAGGGGGGTCGACCCCACATTTGTTGGGGCAGGAGACGGGGGCCATTGGGCAGACGGAATTGTGCTGCCGCTTCCCGTTGTGGGGAATCTGGGTTTTGCATCGATCGCACGGAACGGTGCGTTTGGGACACTTCTTCTCGTGTGCTGCGAGCTGCCCCCGCTTCATCTTCTCACTACAGCCTTCGAAGAGACAGTCTGCCTCTTGCATGGGGCACACAGTGTTGAGATGTTCGTCTAGATCTTTTGCTTTCACTCTTGCGTCACAGCCGTCTCCGTGGTTCTTGCACTTTACTGTGACTTTCTCCATCGTTCCCCTCAAGGTGCGGTTGACGTCCTTCAGTTCGGTTTTCGATATGCTTTTCTTGCAGTTCGGACATTTCCCTGATCGATCGAGCTCCGTTTCCATACACTCACGGCAGAAGACGTGCTCACAGGGAGTCTCTCGCGCCTCATGAGACCGAGTAAGCCTGAGGCAGATGGTGCACACACCGTCCTCAGCAAACTCTGCGAGCGCGCAGCTCTTATCGATCAGAGTTGCGGGAATGCTGACCCGTGTCGGTCCCATGTTTCTGGCTGGAAATTAGAGGTGGAGTGTGAAAGGAGAGATACAGTGCCAACGCACACTGAAAAGAACTGGGCAGCGGACCCGATCGGGACGGAGACGGGTTTTGCTCTGGATTTCACTTATATAATTGGGAGGAATCAAAGTCGAAGACGAGCAAAGCGCACAGAAAAGATAAACATCGAAAGTCTGCTTGAGAGGACCAGCTGCTGCAGATGTGATCAAAACATCAATCCGATGATGATCCACTGAGCACGTCGGAGTCACTGCATGATCGTCGGATATGAGGTTTCCGTCTACCATTTGACCATCGGGAATGCAGTGGCACCTGCATGGCATGTCGGATCCGAGCATGACAAGCATCACATGCTTAATTGACGCGCGCGGGCCGCGCGGCCGCGCGTGCATGGCCCGCCCGCGGGGCGGGCCACGCGGCGGCCCCGATTATCTGTGCCTGTACTAAGTTACTGTCAGTTTATCACATTTTTGATAATTTGCATGTATTTGTGTCTCTTCTTTGTGTTTCCGTTAGTTTCCATGGAGGAACAATTAGGAACAATCGGAGGGGATTGACTGGACAGCAATAGAGCTTGATAGATATTAATAGATTGATAAAGATTGATAAATAATATATAAACACAAGACAAATAAAGAAGAAAAATTAATTCAGTCAGATATTGCCACCTGGAACTGCATTAATGCCTTGTCCGTGCACACCGCCGTCGTTGCGCCACATTGATCGATCTACATGGGTACCCGCGTTGCCTGTCGCACCGCCACACTGCATGCGCACGTCACAAAGCGAGAATTGATTTCCGTTACCTCGCGTTGTCAGTTGATCGATTGAAGTGCTCCAAAGACTAATTTACTGCAGAAACCTTCCTCTGTCAGTTCTTACTTTCTATTAGCGTCGTCAGTTGATCGATTGAAGTGCTCTAGAGACTGATTTACTGCAGAGGCCTTCCTCTGTCAGTTCTTACTTTCTAGCGATGCAACCATCGGTGCTCACGCACTTTAGGTGATAATGCAGCTCTAGGTGGCAATATCTGACTAATTAATCTCCACTTAAGTCTAAAGAGTCTTAGAGGGTATACGTCTGCCCTTTTCCATTGGGACACGATCGCTGGCGGCAGTGGCGGGTTATAAGTCACCTCATTATCGTACATAGAGTAATTAACATATACGATTGTACATAGTGGGGTTTAACTTAGCCGTGACTAATATAACTTCATTACATATACATGGCCCGAAGGGCCATGTTACATTTTAGGTGGTGCGTAATATATGCTAAAATGTAAATGTTATGGTTAAGGGCATAATTTATGCAAAGTTATCCTTACCCTGCAAAGACCTAGGAATTTAGACAGGAATTTAGAGGAATTTAGACAGGAATTTAGAGGAATTTAGAGCTCTAAATTCCTAAACTTTAGAGGTCAATTTCTCGTGAACTATGATGAGTTAGAACTTAATATTAACGGTGCTCATAGACCTATATTATACTTATAAACACCGTCTATATTAAATTCTAATCTATCGTAGTTCATGAGAAATTGACCTCCAAATTTTACTAAACTCCTCTAGATTCCTGTCTTTAAATTCCTTTAGATACCTAGCTAAATTCCTGTCTAAATTCCTCTAAATTCTTGTCTAAATTCCTCTAAATTCTTGTTTAAATTCCTACTAGATCTTTACAGGGTAGGTAGGTTGGAAAGCATCTGAACAACAAGCGCTAACTATGAAGTTGCATCAACTAATTGTAACTAGGATTGTAAAATGATTAATAACTAATTTAGAAACATAGATTTAATGCAGCAATCGTTCTTTATATAATGTTTAAGTTAGTTTAAGTTTAACAGAGCTTCATCAATCGTTCTTACTATAATAATTGAAGACTGATTCGATTCATTCGAAGCTTAGACATTTTCTAAAGTCGTGTGGTAGCAATGATAGCAGGCGTGTTCTAGGCGCCGGCTAGAGAAAAAAAAAAAAGTAGACGATCTCGGGAGATCTTTTTTTTTTTTCCTTTTTTACTTTTTGACCCTGAACAACACTTAACAACAGTTGTGCAACACATAAACAATACTTGTGCAACAGTTGAACAATAGTTGTTTGACTGAAAAAGAAAAAAAAATAGATGATCTAGAAAGATCTTTTTTTTTTTTTTTCTCTAGCCGGCGCCTAGGGCGCGTTTTCAAATTTGGTCGTCGATCTGATTCAGTACGATTCAGTAGATCTCCAGACTCATGTAGTAGTCTTAATCTATCCTTCCTCTTCCCCTGTATATCTTCCCCTGTTTTAAAGTCCCCCACCTCATCTGCTTCCTCGTCTCCCCCCTCTCGATGTCCCAGCTCCCCCCCCCCCTCTTCTTCCTAGTTTTGGGGGAGGGCCCAGGATCTTTGGAGGTGGAGCTTTTCCAGGCCCCCCTCTCAAGCCAAGAAAGAAGGGATGGATTGGCTCTTGGCCAGGAGCTTAGCCATTTGATTCTGTCAGTGAACTTACTCGTGGTTGTTGCATAGGTGGAGCTGATGGCGGTGCATTTTCGCGCGCGCGCAATGAAAGCAGAGGACTATAGGCCTTAAAATCTTAAAGTTACGTTTTTAATGTAAGATATATAGACCTATTTTAAGAAAACATGAAGTTACATTTTTTTTGTAACTAATTTTTGTAACTATTCAGATCGTTTCTCTATCCCTACATTACAGTTAATGCCACTATGTATACTATTGTATTCTAGTGTATAGACTTCAGTCAAGACTTATGAAGAGTAGTCAAGACTAGTCAAGACTACCACTATGACTACCATCTATTCTAGTCTAGATCCTAGTTCATCCTTTCTTCTAGCCTTTCTTAACGTCATAGACTAATAACTTATAGTAGATCATATATGTATGTATATATATATATATATATATATATATATACATAAAATATTGTTTTCTTAATTCTAGCTTAAATTTTGTATTATTTCAATTCTTTAATTACTGTCAACGTCTAAACGTTGAATTAAATTGAATTGAATTGGGGCAGCTGCATCATAGCCTGCATGAAGAAGATCTACCTATAAATAAAGTCATTATCTGACATTGCACTAAAATCTGGTGAAATCTGATTACGATGTATATACACCTTATCACAGCTCCACGAGCTTTAAAACAGAGGCAACTAGCAAGGCAGTTCCCCTCATGCAGTTTCCCAATCTGAATCTCGGAGCATCATCATCATCATACGCCATCGCTATCGCTAGCGCTATCGGCCCATAATAGGCGTCTAGCGTTCGGCAAGTCACGACACGCAAGGCAGATTGTTAATTAAACGATGGACCCTCATTTGGCAACATCTGGCAAGCATGCTAATCCTAAATGAAACTAAAAAATGCCAAGAGTATGGCCAGTTCTAGAACCAGTTGTCTTCTCAATCAATGCTGTGTTACAAACTAGGTCACGAGTGCGGCTCCTGCATAGAGCTTTCCACATCTCCGACGCTGTTGTCTGCCTCTCCTCTTGCACGTCCTCCCAGCCCCCCGGCCCTCTCACCCCTGTACCCCCTCGAGCCCCTCGGCTGTCTCTGCGCCGCCTCCCAGTCCTCACCCCACTGGGCCGCCTCCAACTGTTGCGCGAGTCGGCTGGCGCTCACACGTCGGCGGGTGTACCTGCAAGGAAGTCGGGCAAGGACCATCCAAGATCTAGTATTGCTGATTTCCAGATTCAAATGCAGGAGCGAAGGGGTTGTGAGAATACAACCTGTTCGATTCGAACATACTTGCTATGATGCCTTCAAGTGACTTGGCGTTTTTGGAAAGCCCTTTTGTCCGCCCATCTGCTTTCTCGAAGAAAGATCACAAAAAAGACTTAGAAATGAGAAATCAAATGATCTAGAGGGACTTTGGTCGAAGAATAAGGAGCAGAGATAGATGCACTCAATCTCAGAAGCGAAATCAATCACAAATCAAAGTGAAGCAAGACCCACAGCCGATCAGGGAATCTGTTCGAACCCTGATCTCGGAGCAGACTGCCTTTACGAGACTCTACAAGAAAGATTAGAGTCACAGGCTGATCATTCTTCTTTTTGCTTCTGGAAAGAAGACAAACATTCATTCCACCCCATCCCATCCCATCCACTGCGATCAAATGAGAACAACAAGCAGAAATAAGGAGAGGCACACACACACACACACACACACACACACACACACAAAAGAGAGCAAGAGAGAGAGAGGGGGGGGAGCGAGCAAGAGAGCGAGAAAAAGAGAGATGAACCCGGAGGGGAGGAAGAGAGGAAGGGGAAAGAAGAAAAGAAAGAAAGAAAGAAAGAAAGAAAGAAAAAAAAAAAGAAAGAAAGAAAGAAAGAAAGAAAGAAAGAAAGAAAGAAAGAAAGAGAGAAAAAAAAGAAAGAAAGAAAGAAAGAAAGAAAGAAAGAAAGAGAGAAAAAAAAGAAAGAAAGAAAAGAAAGAAAGAAAGAAAGAAAGAAAGAAAGAGAAAAGGAAAGAAAGAAAGAAAGAAAGAAAGAAAGAGAGAAAGAAAGAAAGAAAGAAAGAAAGAAAGAAAGAAAGAGAGAAAGAAAGAAAGAAAGAAAGAAAGAAAGAAAGAAAAACAGAAAAAAAAAAAGAAAGAAAGAAAGAAAGAAAGAAAAGAAAGACAGACAGACAGACAGACAGACAGACAGAAAGAAAGGAAGGAAAGGAAGGAAGGAAGGAAGGAAGAAAGGAAGAAAGGAAGCAAGGAAGGGGAAGAAAGGAACCCCAGAAAGCATGAGAGAGAGGGAGACTCTGCTGGCTCTGTTAATTCTGTTGACTTTGCCCGTAAAGAAAGAAAGTAGAGTCAAACAAAAAAGAAAAACCATCAAGGGCCTCCTCTCCTGGACCAAGCAGGCGCGGGAGAAGCCAGAAGAGCATCCATTCGATCAAGGGAAGAGCCGGCCATCACTTCAATAAAAAAATCCAACAACTGACTCGCTACCATACTCAACACCCACCATCTGTTTTCCTCCTCTGCCCGTTTCCTTTGTTCCTCTATTTCCGGACAGAACTGCGCCAGGTTCACGTACCGTCCCCCACTAATGCCACTAGTCCTCTCTGCATCCCGTCTCTTTCGGCCTCGCTTCGTCCCTCCACTCCCCGTCTCGTTACCAAGCAGTCTCCACTCCCCCCTACACAGAGGACAGGACCGCGTCTGCCCATCCCGGCCTTTCCTCTCCAACCACACCTCGATGCACAGGCAATGCATCCCATTCCGACATTGGGGGCAAAACTCAACTCCCCCGAGAATATTCTCTCCCCCCGGACCCTTCTCCCCCTCGAAGCAAATCGCACACTCCCAATCTGCCGGAAGAGGAGGACGGGACTTTGATTTCCCCTTCCCTGCCTTATCCCCTCCAGCAGCAGAAGAGGAAGAAGAGCTGGAAGACTCCTCTCCTCCTCCCGATCTGGATGCAGAGGCGAGATAGGCCTCCACGACTTCTACAGGTGCACCTGCACTGCCCCCCCCCCGTCTCTGCAGAGCCCCCTCAACCTGTCTGGAGGACAGCTCCCCCTCAGTCAGGAGGGACACCGTCGCCTCTTCGGGAATGCGGAGAACCTGCGTAACCATGGGAGGAAAATTAGGCCGGCATGTTTTTTTTTCAGACCCATCATACACTTGTGCACGGGAATGCATGCGCGTATACGGCCAATCCACATGTGCCCAGAAGGTCTTGCTTCCACCTCCTGCCCTCTCTCTCTCTGTCCCACTTCTCTGTCTTTCTGTTTCCCTGTCTGTCTGTCTGTCTGTCTGTCTCAGCTTCTTTGCCTTTCTCTCAGCCCCTGTCTCAATCTCTCCCTCTCCCCCTCTCTCCCTCGCGCGCGCTGGATCGCCTGTTTGTTCGGGGGGGTGGTCCTGCCTTCCTGTCTCCCCGTCTACGCGAGTGAGTCTCTTCATGTCTCCTTCCTTCGGTGACTTGAGTGGTGAGAAGTTAAGCGGTCTGGTATGTGGACAGGCAAGTAGACGGACAGAGAATCAGACCCATAGACAGACAGGTGTTCTCTTTCCTTTGTGTGTAAGGCCGATAGCGTGCATGTTTCTCTCTGCCGGCCATTCCCTAGCTGTCGATCCGCTTTTTACACGCGCACCTTGAGAAAAATGAAGAGGAGATGTTTGCAGCACGTCTGGTTGCGCTCAAAGTCCGGACAGTTGCACGAAGGGCGCTTTTTCACCTTCGCTTCGTACACCTGCACGCATATTACCGACAGAGACCAAAGAGAGCGGGATGTTTTATGTCACCATACACGCAGTTCATTTTCAAGCTGTCTCCTGTTGGCGTCTCTACTGACATTGCCGGTCGACCCGAGAGTTATGAAAGTGGACTCTTCTGGGGATTGGTCTGAGCGTTCCAGCAAGTACATATGCTGGTGTTTTGCCCTCTCGACTCTCTTCCGCACGTCCTCATCTGTCAGAGAATTATGTTGAGATGGGGTGAAAGAAGAAAGAAACCTTGCAGCTGCTCGAGACCTCCTCATCTCTTGTTGTGTCTACGTGTGTCAGTTGGAGCGATCTTTTTGCTTGTCAGTTTGACAAAGCAGAGGAACTATTGCACAACTCGCACATAAAGTCTGCACGCTGGGAATGCTCCGAGATCGATTCAAGGAAGTCGAAGAAGACGTACCTATAGCTTGTTGATCGATCAGTCGACAAAAAGAAATTAAGCTTATACACAAGCTGCATGACCCGCGTGCGCGCGCGCGCGCGCTTGCCTGCACGGGGAGAATTTTGACTTTAAGTTAATCTGACGCAAGCAAGCTTGCGAACGGCCCCGGAAAGCAAGAAAAATCAGAACTGCACGATTGACGCACGCCGGCCGTGCAGCCTCACGCC